>LPNX011161140.1:50682-78670 GCA_001517045.1 Pseudotsuga menziesii | reverse complement strand
TGTATATATACATATACATATATGTATATGTATATATGTATGTATACACATGTATATAGATATGTATACATACATATATGTATATATATACATATACCTATATACATATATACACATATACATACGTATACGTATACGTATACATATACGTATATGTATATATACATATACATACGTATATATATATACACACATATATATATACATATACATATATCTACATCTACATATATATATATATATATATATGTGTGTGTGTGTGTGTGTGTCTATATATATACATATATGTATATGTATATATATATATATATGTATATGTATATGTATATGTATATGTATATGTATATGTATATATACATATACATATGCATACATGTATATATGTATACAAATGCATATATGTATATGTATATGTATATATACATATGTATATATATACATATATATATATATATATATGTATGCATATGTATATATATATGTGTGTGTGTATATATACACATTATGTACATACATATATATGTATATGTATATGTATATATGTATATATATATATATGTATATGTCTATGTGATTTAGCTTGACTTAGCTTGGGAGAGTCCAAATTACATTTTGAGGATGAACATATCTGCCGCTCTATGTTGTTCCGATTTCCTATTTTTCTACATGTCAGATTCCCGAAATTCTATTTCGTATGTTTTCCAATAAGGAGCACCCCATGTTTTGATTTGCGATTCGCCAATTTTCGTTTTTTGACATTTGACATTTTTGTATTTTGAATTAAAGAAATGCCATTATCAAAGGTTAATATAGACAATCGTATTATTAATTCACAAGTACTGGAGAACGTGAACGAAAAATATATTAGCAAAATTTTGTAGTGACCTTGCAGATTTAGGCTAAGTTCATTATCTAACACAAGTAAATGAAGAACTAAATAGACATAGGTTATTATTTATATATAAATATAATTTTTGAAATTGGGGAATTGAGCAAGATAGTTCATATATAATATATATTACGTCATCATATTAATCGCAGAAGTAATTGTTACCCTTACTTGTTGTTAGACTTAAGTTATGTTCAAAATATGTAAACTTCACATTTGTTATTTTATTGATTGTGTAAATGATGGTTTCAAATGCAATAATTTCACATCTCGGATTCTGCTCCCATTGCGACCTTTCATATCAATGTTTAAGTGACATTATATACAGATCCCATTAATACCAAGTTATAGATTTTTACTACATCATGAAAATGTTGAAGTCATGATAACATCTGTAAGATTTAGTGAATAAATAGACCCTTCTCTTGAGACAAATATCATTCGGAAGAATCAATTGAAACCCAGGAAAGGTGTTTCACCATTTCATATGGAACATTTTGAATTAGGCAAAAAAGTAATACGTAACATTTAAGCACATGTTTTTATCCTATCATGTTTTTGTTCAATATTTTGTGAACAATATTTTGTCTAGTACAGGGCTTCATTTCGTAAGCATAGTCCTAGTCAACCCAATTACATTTCCTAAGGCACTACATTCGACGTTGACTTCTTCTTCGTCCTCTTTTTTACGACTTGAGAAGTTCAGAATCGAAAATAATTTTTTCTTGGAGTTTCCCTTGTGCTTGGATTTTCTCTACTTTTCCGGCTTCGGAAATTCGGAATTGGAAATGTTAAATTTTTAATGTATCTTCACCAATTTTCTGACGTCCGAAGTTTGGAATCGAAAATCTTAACTTTTTATTGACTTTTCCCTTGTTCTTTGGCTCGCAGCCTTCGCGATTCTGAACGTAAGAATAAGAAGTTTTTAGTTTATGTAATTTGGAATATATAGGGATTTGTCTGAAGCGGCATAAGTAATTGTTACTATAATTCTAAGTTTTTTAAAGATATTTTTATTAATATTTAAAAGAAAAGATTTATTAGTTTTTTTTTACAAATAAGTTTTGTTAAATTTCATATGTTTCGCTAGGTAAATTTCCATATGTTTTGCTAGCTAAGGTGCTACCATTTTCATATGTTTTTGCACTTCATTAGTTCTATAGTCCCTTTGTCGGCTGTAGGACTGCCAACTTATCTTCCCTTCTCCTCCCAATCCAGGCTTTGGTATTACCATGTTGGCAATTTTTTCTTCGACAACCATGAGAGATAAATTAATTACGCTCAACAATCCAGTTTGTGTGCATATAAAAAACCATAAATGAGGTCCAAATGATATTTGCCTCAGTAGGAGGCTCTATTTATTGACTAAATATTACAAATGTTATCATGAGTTAGGGATTTTCATGATGTAGTATATATGTATAAGTTGAAATTAATGTGATATGTATATAATTCCCTTATCTCTTGGAGTACGTGAAAGGTCAATTAAACGGTGATATGAAAGCCTAGAATGCGAGGAGAATCCAAGATGTGAAATATGTTGGATTTGAAAGATTTGGTCTTTGGAGGATATGTTTATAGCATCATTAGAAGGCATGGATAAAATGACAAATGTGAAATTTAGACATTATTGGATAATTGAAAGCTGACAAGAAGTGAGGGTAACGGTCACTTCTGCGATTAATATGATCATGTGATAATATCTCAGTACGTTTAAGTGACCTTTCGAGTTATCCAAGAGATAAGGGAATTATATACAAATGATATTAATCATGAAAATTCATTATTAGATATATACTACATAATGAAAATCGCAATCTCATAATGAAATTTTATAAGATTTAGTCAATAAATATCATCATAGGACATTTATGAAATCGGATATCTATGGGACGCAGGAAAGGTAATAGCATCGGAGTTTGAATCATCGGATAGAGGTGTACAAGGTTCTTTTTGTGCACGTTCAACATGCCAGATTGTAGTAACCTTGCAGATTTAGGCTAAGTTCATTATCTAAAAGAAGTTTATCATAAATAGTAAAGAAGTATATCGGCAATGTCTCGACGTTCTCTATGGAAATGATAAAGTCACAATTGGAGAGAAAATGAAGGCTATTGCAGGAAGCAAAATTTTCTCATCTATGGAGGGGCGCAACCAGGTTGAGGAATGGAGAACATTTTGTATATTAAACCAAAATTGGTTTTCCTACTTCGAATTTCCAATCGCATGTTTGAATCTCATCAGCTGAATCGGAGCTCGTAGATCCTATTTCTGTGACTATTTCAATAATAATTCGTTATTGGATGCAAAAATAAAGAATCATAAGTGAATTGTTTGTCCTTTTTTTTTAAAATCTTTTTTCATATGGTAAAGAAAAAGTTCGAAATCGGACAAATGAATGTTATCAAATTCCGATATCTGGGATTCGAACTATTGGAAATTGGAGAAGCCAACAAATTATTTCAACAAGAAGCTACATATGAATAAATAATATTTTATCTAAAATACATTTGTAATTTGTTTACGTTTTGCGAATAAGGAATAGCATATTTTCCAATTTTGCGACATTTACAATTGCATAAATCTTTTTTGTATCTTTTCGAATAACTGGAATTTTCGATTCTGGAAATTGAATGGTAATCTATAGTTGATAGTCAAGATCGTGTAATTAACACCTGGGTTGATATTAACACCTAGATTTTCAAGTTTTGATTTTTGATTGTAAATTCTGGAAAATCCTCGTTTCCCATTTTCGACATATAGTTAAAATAAATATTTTTATATTACACGATGCAATTTCGCTCATTGATGTTAGACAAAAGTGTTTTATACACGATGACAATGTTCAAGAAGCTTAAAGAGAACAAAATATGTCAATAATCATTATTTTCATAATACAAATAACGTAGACACCAAATCGTGATGGTACAAAGTGATGTGTTCAACATTCATTTGCGCTACAATCCTGACCCATTTCCATATGTTTTGGTAGCTAAATTTCCATACGGTTTGCTACCAAAGGTGCAATCGTTTCCATATGTTTTTGCACTTCCTTTCGTGTATAGCCCCTTCGTTGGCTGCAAGATTCAGAACTTATCTTCCCATTTCTTCCCATTCCAGCCTTTGGTATCACCACCTTGCCATTTTTTTCTTCTGCAACCATGAGAGGGGAAGTAATGACGCTCAGAAGTGCACTTTTTGTGCATATAAAAAACCATAAATCAGGTCCAAATGATATTTTCCTCAAGAGGAGGGTCTATTTATTCATTAAATCTTACAGATGTGCATATAAAAAACCATAAATCAGGTCCAAATGATATTTTCCTCAAGAGGAGGGTCTATTTATTCATTAAATCTTACAGATGTTATCATGAGTTCAAGATTTCCATGATGTAGTATATATCCTTAACTTGGTACTAATGTGATATGTATATAATTCCCTTATCTGTTGCAATTTGCGAAATGTCACTTAAATGGTGATATGAAAGGCCCGAATGGGAGCAGAATACAAGATGTGAAATTATTGGATTTGAAAGATTTGGTATTTGGAGCACGTGATATTGACAATGTTTTAATGTTTAAGCGACAAGGATATATTAATACCATCATAAGAAGGCATCGATAAAGTGACAAATGTGAACTTTACACACTATGAGACAACTTAACACTGACAACAAGTGAGGGTAACCGTGATTTCTGTGATTAATATGATGACGTGATAATATTTCAGTATGTTAAAGTGACCTTTCGAGTTGTCCAAGAGATAACGGAACTATATACAAATGAGCAACATTACTACATCATGAAAATCCCAACCTCATAATTTTATTTTGTAAGATTTAGTCAATAAATATCATGTTAGGACATTTATGAAATCGGAAATATATGAGACAATGGAAAGGTATTAGCATCGCAGTTTAAATCATGGGATAAGTTCCAATATTCCAAGTTTGGATTTGCGCATTTTCTATTTTTGACATTGAACGCTAAGCAGAAGGCCAAGAAGGTAATTAATGTATTGTAATTGGTGTATATTAAAAGGAGCAACATTAGGTAGGAAACAAGAAGAAGTGCATAGGTAGTTTGTTTAGATACAGAAAATACCATCATTTGAAATAAGGAACACCAATATTCGATTTATATCGAAAATCAGATATAATATTAAAATCAGAAATTTGGTATAAGTAATATCTTAACCATTAAAATCTCTAATTTTCTCTTGTGCCACAATTCCCCATTTTCGATTTCCAACATGGGACTCCGAAAATCCTATGTCGTATGTTTTCATTAAGAAACACCATATTAGATTCCGTAAGATCTCATCTTGCCACATTTTCAATCTCACAAATTTTCTATTTTCAAATAAAAAAATGTCGAAGATAGTATTTCCGACTTTTGACATTGGCATATGCAAAATCGTTCTCGTATTCTTTTCGCATTTGAGATTTTCGAGTTTCGATTTCTGATTTTAAATTTTGCAAGATCCTTGTTTCGGATTTTCGACATTTAGCATTTGTTCATATAAATAAGTGCGCATATACAGATTTTCGACATCGGACGCTAAGCATAGGTCCAAGTCCAAAAATCCATGCTAAGCACAGGTTCAAGTCCAAAAATCCTATGTCGTATGTTTTCATTAAGAAACACCATATGGTCCAATTTTAGATTCCACAAGATCCAATTTGCGACATTTTCGATCTCCCAATTTTTATATTTTCAAATAAATAAATGTCAAAGATAGTATTTCCGAATTTCGATGTTGGCGTATGCAAAACCGTTCCCGTATTATTTTTGCATTTCGGATTTTCGAGTTTGGATTCGGCAAGATCCTCGTTTTGGATTTCCGACATTTAGCATTTGTTCATATAAATAAGTGCGCATATACATATTTTCGACATCAGACGCTAAGCACAAGTCCAAGTCCAAAAATCCTATGTCGTACAATGCTATGAAAACCCTGTGTAAACTGCGTGAACAAAACAGCCGTGAAAAAAAGAACGAGGCAGACCGAAAACAAGGAGTTTAAGATAAGCATGGAATTGGAAGAGGAAGAGCTTACGCGGAAAGAATACGAACAAACAGAATAAAGGCTGACACACTGAACCTACCGATCAACTCCATGCCGCCTTCTTCCGTCCCTGCCGGATCACGGGATACAATAACTGGAAAGTGTAGCAATTAAACTCGCCAATAACTAGGCGATTCACATTTCGGATTTTCGAGTTTGGATTTCCGATTTTAAATTCCTCAATATCCTCGTTTCAGATTTCCAACATTTATCATTTGTTCATATAAATAAGGCCACAAATACATATTTTCGACATTGGACGGTAAGCACAAGTCCAAGTCCAAAAATCCTATGTTGTACAACGCTGTGAAAGCCCTATGTAAACTGCGTGAAAAAAACAGTCGTGAAAAAAACAACGAGGCAGGCCGACAACAAGCAGTTTAAGATAAGCATAGACTTGGCAGAGGAAGAGATTACGCGGAAAGAATACAAACAGACAGAAATAAAGCCTGACACAAAAACCTACCGATCACCTCCATGCCGCCTTCTTCCGTCCCTACCGAATCACAGGAAACAATAACCGGAAAGTGTAACAATTAAACTCGCTAATAGCCAGGCGACAAATCAACTCCATGCCTCCTTCTTCCGTCCCTGCCGAATCACGTGATACAATAACCAAAAAGTGTAACAATTAAACTCGCCAATACGACAGATGTCAGGGTGTTAATGGCCAGGGAGATGAGGAATCTTTTGGGACAGGTTTTTTCATTGAGAAAACGCCTACGACGTAATAAACTTTTCTTTCATTTCAAATGATAAAAGACAGTAATTTGTTTTGTAATTTCTGCTATTCCAAATAATGATTATCGTACACGATCAAATTTATTTTTCAGTTAACATATTAATACATGAGGTTATTTTTATTATTTTGTATTAATGTAACTCATTAATACATATACATATGAGTTTTATCATTTTATATTATGATTTTATATAGCTATGAGTTTTATCATTTTATATTATGATTTTATATAGATATGAGTTTTATCATTTTATAATGTAATTTTATATAAAATATGAAATTTGTTTCGAATAATTAATTCTTATGTTATTAATATGTTTTTGTTAAAGAAAGTTAGATAGTACAAAACACATTAACCCATTGGGATTGGTCTCACTTCCACTTTATAGAAGCTTTTGCATTAAGCAATAATTTCTGCTCACATCAACCATGACTTTACAATCAGAGTTTATGATAAATAAATTTATCATTACTCATATAATTTGGAAATATACTTTGATCGAATTGTATTGAAAAGCAAGCTGTAAAAGTTGTTTATTCTTTTTTTTCAAAAATGTCCAACACTAAATTTTTATGAAAAAGACTCCAATTGTGTAAAACCAAATTTATTATATAACTATAGTTAATTTATTTATATTTCGGTAGGGGTTATGTAGCCCCTGCCGAAATATAGCCTTGTTAAAATTCTATGATTTTTTTGGGTGAGTTTTTTTGGTTGGCCTTATGACTTATGGTTTCTAACTTGTTACCTTTTTTGGGAGTTGTTTTAAAATTTTCATAATCCTATTTGAAATACAAAAAATTTACTTTCATCAACATCGTGAAAACTATATTATTCCTTGTCGGGATATAATAAAAGTAGATGTAAATATTTTTTAAATAATTTATAAATATATATTTCTTGGATATATTCATTGGATATGGATAATAATTTATAAATATATATTTCTTGGATATATTCATTGGATATGGATAAGATTTTTTTACGACAAATTTGAAAAATTTCTTTCATATTAATAAATCCTCTTTAATGAGAAATTTGAGAGTTGTTTTGAAATTTTCATTAAAGTGTGAATTTGGTGTAAAATTTAAGTTTTGTTTGATTTGGTTGCTTTAGTACTTTCAAAAAGAAGATTTATGACTAGTAACAAAATTATTACCTAAATTTAATAAGAATGATCAACATTTTTATTCAAATTTAACCTTAATTCTCAAACAAAACTTGTTGTGTCAATAGTTGGAAGTTGGAAACATATTCCATGCTTCCACAGGTTGAGTTGAATCTAGTTATGTTTTCTTTTAATAGTTGGAAGTTAGAACAATATTCCATGTGTCCACATGTTGAATTGAATCTATTTATGTTTTCTTCCGAATCTCATTGCATATTCTCATTGCATGCATGATATAATAACTAATAAAAAAATGTGAACGTATAACCTATTAACAAGGGGCAACTATTTTCTATAATGACATTATACTAAGCAAGTTAATATGGTATGAAAAAATGAAAAATGATATATAACAAATCAAAATTTTGACCAAAATACATAATAATGAACAACCTAAGATGGTTTATACATTGTTTGTAGAACCCACAGTTCATGCATAGTGACTAGTAATTGTTTGTGAAATCAATTGAAAAAACTAAATTTGTGGGTGCCACTCACAAGGGCAAACTAAATATGTGGGCGTGTTTGACAATAAAGAAAACATTCAAATTCATGCATTGATTCCGTTAATTCTCATCCTTGACTCATGAGCCAACAACATCTATTTAAAGCTCAATATATCCACCATTTTCTCCAATATTTTTTTTTGCTAATGCTTCTTGTGCTAGATGGTTGCTTCGGTATTTTTGGGTGCCTTTCCTCATACATTGCACACTTTCATTTGACGATTCTGCTATGCAAGTTCATTGTTGTAATGTTTTTTTTTATAACAACTAGGGCTTAACTATTAATAGAGAAAGGGAGATACCACTACTACTATTCCCATGGGTATTGGTCTAATGTATTGAATAGAGATCTAAGAAGGTAAACATAATGACGCAAGAAAGGAGATGAAGGAACATTTATTTCCTTTGTTGTCCTTGTCCCTTCTCCTCCTATAGAGATTCAACATAACTTACCTTTTATCTTGTACACAATGAGATAAAATACCTTACTCGAATACCTTTAAGCACTGTAGAGTTATGAACCAAATCATAAACAAGAAACATAAGTAAACTACCTAGTTCACCTGTTAGGAGGGTTAATCCCTTTATACCAATGAGAATCAAATACAATGACAGTCGAATTGGGGGGAAAGATAATAAGTCTCTTTTGAAAATGATGAAATACAACACATATAAGTATACTTAATTGTGTTGCAAGAACTCCTCGAACCAAAGCCCAAGAGCCTTCACAACTCGATCCACTCATGCTCTTTGCTCTTAAGCCTTTAATATCTCCCCGTGTATAGGGAAGAAGTTGTAGGATAATGAAACACACATCTGGGAATATTTCTTAGAGATAAGGATCTCTGAGGGGTGAGTCAAGAATAAAAAAATAGGGTCAAAGGAAGTTAGGGCACAAGTTCAACCAACGAAGGTGTGAGATACAATTATGATAATGCTCACACAATAATCACCCAAGGAGCAAGTGCCCTTGTGAAGATGGGTACCCAACTCCGAGGTAGTTAATGCAGATGTTATGCATTTGTATCAGGTACCACAAGAACTTATCACTTGCAGTCACCTAAGGGAAACATAGGATAAACAACTATGGCTACCAATTCATAATTAATAGTTGGGTAGAACATTTATGGGTCAGTGTCTGCGAATGAGCAAGGAATGTAGGACTAAGTTTTAGACTCGAAAATTCAAAGAGAAGTGGTGTCACCATTAACAGAGAAATAGTTAATGTCATCATGTTTGTTGGGTTTGTTTAGTTGGTGACAAAAATAGTTAAAACAAACAATCACACAAGTGACAAAAGCGTAAACACAACTTCACCAAGTTCATACTTAATGCAAATTCCAAGACAACAGAATCAAAATGAAGCAATGATCACAATCAAAATCACATGTTTCAAGTCATCAATTCGACACAAAACGAGAATAAAAAAGGCGACATGAGCAAACTCAATTTTGAGGACAAAGCTTTCCTAAGGGGAAGGCAATGCTATGAATAAAATAATAAACAAAATTAATAATAATCAATAATAATAGATAATTGCTAAACATAAGAACCTGAGAGTTGCGACTCTTCAAATAGGTATGCCTATGCTATATTTAAAGGAGGTTTATAATTGTATTTTACCATTCATTCATATATTAATTATATATTCATTCATATTTTGAAGATGGTACATATTCCTCCTTAACCAGGATGGCTAGCTAACTACACTCGGATACGGTGTAACATACCAATCTCTAAGGTTAAATTTATAGAAGTGCAGAGGAGTGGGAGGGATAAGATCAAGTTCCCATACCTCTGGTTCGTTCAATTGGATGCCAAATTGACTCCAATGAATTTTTGGAAAATTCAACTCTGTTCGGGCACGAATTTCTACAAAACAGTTAAAGATTCCCAAAACCGTCAGCTACTAAGATTAAACGGATCAATTTGGGAAGTGGATTTTCGACGGATTTTCTAGATTCAAAACGTTTTGCTCACAAATTGACCCCTAATTTTGCCTCTCTCCCTAGGTGCACGATTCTCTTTAATGAGATAGACTTATCTTCAATCTCTAATTATCTTGAATAGTTTGTTTTACTCCTTTATTTTCTGTACCAGAAACGTATAACAACATGAAATAAAATAAGAGAATTATCGCATGGGAAAGTATTAAATAGAAAGGGAGAAATGATAAGAAATATGTGGTTAATAAAAAAAAACAATAAAAAAATCTTCTCCTTCCACGAGCATTGTGATCTTTGCAAAATTGTGATCTTTAGGTGTGTTGTAAACTTCACAAAAATCCAATAATAATTTTGAGTCATGTAGTTAATGGTTTGAAAATTATATCAGTATAGATTGATTTTAAATATAGCTTTACTAAGTATAGGGATTTTAAATATAGCTTTACTAAGCATAGGGATCAAGTTCTTTTGAGGTGGAAACTTTTTTTAGTTTACAAAAATGTCTAATAAGTATTCCTGTTTGGGAGGGAAATGACCAATTTGCTTAAGTAATTTCAAAATAGGGTAAATATAAGTAAAAGAATGAGCTTAGAAACAATAATCATATAATCAAATAGTTTTCCAAAAATTGTTTTACTTATCTTTCTTAAAACTAATAATGAATATTAAGAGTAGTTAATTAGTAAAATAATCCATATAAAATTTTAAAATTTCGATTTCTAGAATAAACTGGAATTTGAAAAACATTTTACCATGAAATGAAGATTTTAAACATTTATCCAAATGTTTTCGAGAAATGAGTTGTTTTCCTTTATAACTAAAAATGAACATTTACATGTTAGGGTTAACCTTGACTTGGGAATGAGCAAGGGTGCAAGTGGTTTAAGGCACATGGTTTTAGTGGCCTGTGGTTTCTTGCTATTTTTATTTGCATTTAAAGAACCTTATAAATATGGTTGTAATATTGAATTGTAATGTGCCAAAGTGAGCACGAGAGATGCTCTTGCGAGGGTGACCAATAATAAATCTATTGCTCAAGTGAATTGAATTTTATTTTCCTTACAATTTTTCTTTTTATTACTCAAGTGAATTGAATTTTACTACTAATATTTTATAAGATTGTGACTATTGCCCTAATATAGTTGGACATTTATATGAGTATAATATATATAAATATATATATATTTTTAAATTATAAGCCTACATGTTATAAGCTTTTTTTACTCTTTATTATTATTATTTTTATTAAGCCGACATGTGCCACCTCTACGTTACAAACTTGACACATCTAGCCTATTTGAGCTGCGCCACTTGGCTCAACAATTCAAATAATTTTAGATTTTTTTTAAATACAAGTCCCAAATCCCTAAAGTTTGTCGAGGTATGAAAATTTAATTAAATATGTTTTTCATTCTGCTAAAAAGAGATGATAAATGAGAGGGACCAATGGCTTGATAAGGTGGTGAACTTGCAGGCTCTCATTGGGCGTCTTGAATATTGCAGGCTGGGTACGAAGGCCTGGATTGATTGGGCAATGGATTTCTAGAAGCCGCCTCTGACCTATACACCCACTATTAGCCTTCTTTCGAATGGATGGATTGTGTTCGTCTTCCTGGAAGCAGAACATGCTTCTCTCATCCTGAAAAAGACCTGGCGTATTGGCTCGGGGTCTCTGGTCCTTGGACGTTGGAATTCTCACTTCGACCCACTCCGGGAACGAGTGACGAAGCGTCACCTTTGGGTATTACTACCGCACCTTCCCTTCCCCTTTTGGAGCCTGCATATCCTCGAAGGTATTGCTAATACTATCGGCATATTTGTGGCAGTAGATGAAGACTTTCACCTGTCATTTGATAAACGTCTGGCAAGGGTCTTGGTAGAAATGGATGTATCCATTGGTCTTCCTGCTGAAGTTGAGATTCTCTGTAAGGACCGCCTCATGGTGCAGAAACTGGATTATCTCCACGTTCCATTCCGTTGCAGTAGATGCCGTGAAACTGGTCATCTTCGGAGAAGCTGTCCCTTGCTCAGGAATTCTCCTTTTGATTTGGGTCTGGCTGATCCCCCATTGATCAGTACTGGTGACGACTCCATTGGATCGAAGGATGCAAAAAAAGGTATTTATTCTCAGTCTCTCTCACTCTTTGGGGATGTTTTTGATGCTTTGCTTGAAGATATTGATGTACTGGTGAGGGCACCTGCTCCTGTGGTTGAACTTGGTACCTTCTCCGAAGAATCCTTCCCTGGGGCTTCTCTTGTTAATTCCTCTGTCATTGATCCTCGGGATTCCCCTCCATCCACCACCTTTTACCCCTTGGTGCTTTCTTCTGACACTAATGTTCTGGCATCAGTCATGACCACTCCTTTGGCCCCGGATGTAGCTCCCACTTCTATTGACCTATTTTCACCTTCACCCTTTTCCCCTACGGCTGCTCCACTGACTCCTTCGGTACCCGTTCTCTCCTCTTTAGTGGATTTTCCTCCACTTCCAACTGCACCTTCATATCCCCCACCTTCTCCCTCCTCTTGTAGTCCTCGGTCTTCCCCTTCCTTCTCTAATCCTTCCCTACATAAAACGCTGTTGATTTTTTTTCTGCTGTAACACCATCTTCCCCATCCACTCTCCATCTCAACTCTATCATATTTGAGAATGTGACTATTAGGAAGAAGAAGAAGGATACAAAGGGCTTCTCCGATAATCTTTCCTCTACCTCACCTCCTTACATCCCTCTCTCTGTTCGCATTAAGGATGCTGCTAGAGGGATTACCTCTCAGGGACTTATCTCCTCCCCTCCCACTTGTGCCTTAATTCTGGTCTTATCTCTCAACGTCAGGGGTCTGGGGGGCAAGAATAAATAGTGTAGCCTCCGCTCCCTCTTCCTTTCTATTCGCCCGAATATGATTCTCCTTCAGGAGACGATGTGTAGTACTTACCCTGCATTGCATGCTTTCTTCAAGCTCCTTCCTAACTGGGAATTCTATGCCACTAGTGCCTCGGGCCTCTCGGGAGGTTTACTTACTGATTGGAACCCCCATAGGGTTAGATGTTGTGCATTTGAGACACTTGCTAGAATCCTTGTAAAGGCCAAATTTTGGGGTCTGAATACCACCCTCGACATCCTCAATTGCTATGGCCCCTACATGGATAGGGATATCTTTTGGGAAAAGGTGCTCAGGGGTGGGCTGCTTAATTCACCTAACCTGATTCTGGGTGGAGGCCTTAACTTGACTATGAGTGCTTCTGAGATCTGGGGTAAGAGGGCTGTCCTTGATCCCCTCTCATCCTTCTTTAAGCACCTTTTTGACTCTGTGGGACTTATTGACACTGTTCCCTCCATAACTGGACCCACTTGGAGGAATGGAAGGGTTGGTGATGATGGGATCAACAAACGACTCGACCGCTTCTTAACTGCCTCCTCTTTGATCCCCGTCCTCTTAGTTCATCGGGTGTGGATTCATCAATTTGATATTTTCGATCACTACCCTGTCTGCTTAGAGTGGAATAAGTCACTGGGGTCCTGTAATTACCCCTTTAAATTCAATAGATCTTGGCTCAATGACCAGGATTTCATATCTTGGGTCACTGATCATTGGTCTAGACTGTCTCCTTCCTCGTCGCGATTTGAGCTGGATCACCTCTCCCATAAACTCCGCTCTCGTAAGATGGAAGTTAAAGATTGGATAAAAGAACAAGGTTCTCTCATGGGGTCTGAATCTCAGAGACCGGATGTGGATATCAATACCTTACTTTCCAGCTCCTCCTTTGGCATCCTTTCTCAAGAGGAACATACATCCCTGTCTCAGCTCAGGATTTAAAAAAAAAGATATTGGAGCACTAACTTTTGACTTGGCAGCTCAAAAGTCGTACCAAATGGGCACTTGAAGGTGATTCCAACACTAAGTACTTTCATGCATTGGCATTGGGTAGAAGGAATCAAAATTCTATTTGGTCCTTGTTGGATGATGGTGGTTGCTGTATTGAGGATGAATCTGAATTAAAGTTACTGGGACAGAATCATTTTGTGAATATATTCAAAGATGACAATCATACCTGTCTTTTTGAACAGCTCAAGGTTGTTTTACTCTACCCCAATATGATCTCCTTGGCTGATGCTCCTTGTCTCACTCAACTTGTCTCCTTATCTGAAGTTGAAAGTGCCCTACACTCATTCAAGAAAGATAGGAGCCCCGGGGCTGATGGCTGGCCTGTCGAATTCTATCTCTTCTTCTTTGACCTGCTGGGTGAAGAATTGCTCTCTGATGTGGATTATGCTAGGGTTTCGGGCTGTATCCCTCCCTCCCTAAATTCCACCTTTCTGGCTCTTATCCCCCAAAAGGAAAACCATGCTACCTTCGCTGATTTTAGACCCATCTCATTGTGCAATCTGCTCTACAAGTTGATATCGAAGGTCATTGCAGTGAGACTATAACCCTTCTTGGACTCCCATATCTCCATAGAACAATTTGGGTTTTTAAAAAATTGCCAGATTGTGGAACCAATTGGTATTGTACAGGAGACACTCTATACTGTCAAGTCAAAAAATTCTTGTGCACTTATCCTTAAGCTAGATTTGGTGAAGGCTTTTGATTGTGTTAACTGGTCCTACATTAGGCTTATTTTGATACAGATTGGGGTTCCACTCCTAGCAGTAAACTGGATTATGGGATGCATTACATCAGCAAATTTTGGAGTACTTATCAATGGTACCCCCTCAAAGTTCTTTACTGCCTCCAAAGGTATCCGACAGGGCTGTCCCCTTTTGCCCCTGCTCTTTATACTTGTGATTGAAGGGCTCAGTCTCTTGATTGCTGATGCTAGGGATCATGGACTCATCAAAGGTATCAAGATCTCCTCCACCTTTGCTCTTACTCATCTCCTTTTTGTTGATGATGTGATCCTTCTGGGCTTGGGTACCTTAACTGAATGGATGGCTTTCGAAGTCATTTTGAGTAGATTCTGCAAGGCATCGGGGATGTGTATCAGTGTTGACAAATCTTGTTTTCTCTATCACAATGTGGATGTTGATATTCGCACTGATATTGCCAAAGCTCTGCCCTATAAGATGGATACTATCACGACTGGCTTTATGTACCTGGGCTATTTTCTCAAGCCTTTGGGGTATAGGGTTCGTGACTGGCATTGGTTGATTCAGAAATTTGAACACCAGATCTCTCACTGGGCACACAAGCTTCTCTCACTTGGTGGCCACTTGACACTTGTACAAGCTGTATTGACAAGTATACCTGTCTACTGGATGGGCCTGGATCCCATTCCTGTTTCTGTCTTAAACAAACTCAGAAGTTTGGCATTTGCCTTCCTTTGGGGCTCCTCGGATAACAAGCACAGATTTCACCTGACCAACTGGGAGCATCTCTCTTGGCATAAAGAGTTTGGTGGATGGGGCATTAAGCATTTGAATTGGTTTAATATTGCTCTTAGATTAAAGAACCTTTGGATGGTACTCTAGAACGATGGTCTTTGGCATCGAGTTATCATTAGTAAATACTTGAAAAAGAACCCAGTAGAGACATGGCTTAGAGGAAAGCAATTCCAGTCCTGTGGTGTCTCTGCAATATGGAAGGGGTTCCTGATCTCACTACCGTGGCTTGGTCGAAATATTGCCTGGCAAGTTGGCAATGGGAAGAATGTTCTTATTGGAATTGACTCAATTGTTGGTGTATCCAACTCGCTCATGATTCCACCTGGGCTACGAGATTACTTAGAGGATTTGGATATTGTGACTCTCGCACAGGCTCAAAATTCCATCCCAGATGCACACAATTACTGGTATTCTACTGAGGATCTCGGTGTCGGAGGAGAATGGAAAGATGCTTGGGACACCTTTACGAGAAGTATGGAAATCTGTGGCATTCGCTTGATTGATTAGATGGACGCACTGACATGGTCTTATAAAAAGTATGATGGCACCGTTTCTGCAAAACTGATTTATGACTGCATCATCCACGCATCTTCTCCTATGATTGACAGCAGACTTCTTACTTTTGTGTGGAATAGCAATCTCCCTAGGAAAGTTTGTTGTTTTTCATGGCTGGCTCTTAAGAACAAACTGCTCACTTGGGACAACCTTCAAAAGCGTGGATGGATGGGGCCTGGTTTATACGCACTGTGCAGATCGGATGTCGAAAGTGTTGAGCATATTTTCTATCATTGCTCTGTATGGAAAAATGTGTTCTCTATCCTGATGGAACAACACCATTTATCCCACTCATTCCAGTCTGATAGTCTTAGTACTTTCCTGGAAATGTGGACTGTTTCTTTCTCAAAGCAATTTGCGTATTGCTATCTCCCATTTCTAGCCATGTGGGCTGTATGGAAAACAAGGAATATGTGCATCTTCGAAGGGAAAAAAGTTCCTGTCATCAGCATACTACACCAGATTGCTTACTCTTCATAGTTATACTGCCCTACTGTCTCTAAAGTTAAAAAGTCTAGACCCAAGGGACCGGGTCCTATACTTGTATACCCATGTGGGTTTTTTGATGGAGCATCAGCCAATAATGCTGGAGGGGTTGGCTTTTTTTTGCACTTGAATGAGTCACATTCCTTTGAGTTTGCATTGGGGGCGGGTCTTAGCACCAACACCAGAGCAGAATTGCCGGGGCTCTGGGCCCTTCTGCATACATCCCAAATGATGGGGTTACCCAAGCTCAAGATATTTGGTGACTCATCTGTCATCATCAATTGGGCAAAGGGTACTGCTTCCCTCACACCACCTGAACTTCTCCATTGGTGTAGGGACACTAGGAAGATCTGTTCATGCTTTCTAGAGTTGTCTTTTTGCCATGTCTACTGTGAACACAATCAGATGGCAGACCGACTGTCTAAAAAAGTTCTTTCTTTGGCTCCAGGTTCGGGATATTTCTCTGAATTCATTGATGGTCTTTTGACCTCTCAGGATTGTTTCAAGCTCTATTGAGCCTGGTGCTGGAGCATGTTCTCCACCCTTTTATGCACCCATGTGATAGTTTTGGAGCATAATCTTTTAGATCACTGCTCTACACTTATTGGTTCACGGTAGATACGGTTATGTGGGACATACTTATTACTGATGGGTATAGTGTTGCAGAAATCGAACTTGCCCCCCTCTCAGCTCTGTTGTGTTGTGAATCATACAAGATGCTTTCAAAGCTATTATCCTACGACCCAACATTATGATTGTAACCCATATACTGGGATGGCACATTAGATGCCCTTTGATTCTTTAATGAATATCACGGACATACTTTTTTCTACTGGGATGGCACATTGGATGCCCTTTGATTCTTTAATGAATATCAAGGACATGCTTTTTTCTACTGAAAAAAAAGGTGGTGAACTTGTGGAATTCTTAAATTTACCATATGCTTAGAAGAAGAGCCCAAACATATCATAAGAATGAGATTGAAGTCAAGCTTAAGAGATTTTTGTCTAGGGATACATTTATATGAATTTAACTAATTTTCTATCTTTTGCATTTATGTTAACTCTTCAATTTAATTAAGTTAGATTTTATTAAAAATGTCGAATCCTTATATATATTTAATTAAGTCAAATCCAAGTATGTAAATGGCTCGATTAAATTCAAATAAGAACATGTAATCATTGTAGAGCATCCAGAGTTAATGAAAAGATAATTGAAATCACCCAAATCTCATAAAATGGAGACCAAGTCAAATATCAAGCACTACAGAAATCCAAGGATCAAATGGAGATCATCAATCCACCAAGAATGATAAAAAACCAAAGACTAAATATTTACAAAATTCTAATAGAGACCCCTTAGATTTTACAAAATCAAAGGGATAAATATCACGTTTTCTTAAACATATAATTCTATAATTAATTTTCAAATTAAGATGTTACATTTTCTTAAACATATAAAATGATAGCAAATGTTGATAATGCAACCCTTGAACATGATCAAAGTTCAAAATCATGTTTTCTAACCCTTGAAAAATTATGAAAATTCAAAATCATCTTGTCTATATACCAAAACACTTAAATTTATACACTTGTCACAAATCAAAATAAAGTTAGCAATTCCATATTCTAAACTACTCATAAGTCTACCTACTTAAACACTCATACATACTAGCATAGATCCAATTTCTTTAGGTATTTTTATCTTAAATTTTTAAATGTTCATAAAAAAATACACCTCAAACATTTTGATCCCTTTAGCGTTAACATGGATCTTTTAATTACTTTTCATTTAGTTTTATTATTGGGTTTTTATTATTTGATAAATTAGGCCACAAATTTTTCTCTATATTCTTTTTTGTTTTAGCAGAAGTGTTGGTGTAGTGTTAGGTTAAACACACATTGATCTCATCAATTTTATTTGGATGACACTCCTTTATTCTAATCAATAAACCATAATCAAATATATAAAAAATATATCAAAATTCTACTCTAAAGCCACACCAAAATATATCTAAATTTTATTATGGTGAATTATAAAGAAAGTTAGTTAATTTAAATTATTTTAAAATTACTTTAAAAATAATTAAAAATGAAATAAAATAAAAAGGTTAGAATCTTTGAAGAAGGTTGAATATCTTTTAAAAAAGAATTTAGCATTAACTAGTTAATATATATTAGAGAGAATATAGCCCCAAGGGTTAGCTCAATTGGTAAGACGTGTGCACACTCTCTCGGTTCGGAGGGAGGTCACGGGTTCGAGCCTTGAGTCCTTAGGCCTTTTGCTAGTAGGCCTTTTGCTAGGATGGCCAGTGGTTTACCACCTCTACCATCCACGAATGTGGGGAAGTATTGTTGGGTTTCCCATGAACCTGAGAAAGAACATCAAAAAATACAAATGATCATTTTCTAAAGAACAAATCTAATAAATTAACATAGATTCATTTTAAACTTGGATTGATCAAGTAGCCAAAGGAATCTAATTTATGGATTTATGCTAATTTATTTTATTTTATTTAAGTCTATATTTAATTTATATTTCTCATTTTTTATTTATTTTTTATTTATGTCGGTTGATATAATGTTTTTTTATGTCGTAGCATAACATGACTAACTTGACTGGATCTCTCCTATAATCACATGACAAAATCTCCTCTATACTAAGCTCAGAGCATTTCAATGCAAAAAAAACTTTTAATTATATCATAATATTTACAAATTTAAACGCACACATTATTATTAATATGTGCATACACCTTCGTCCACCCTAAGAGATACTAAAGAAAGTGAATTTAAAAGTTCTATAAACAAATTATTAGATTCTTATAAAGAGAAAACTCAATTATAAATATAACAACAAAAAAAGAACCGGAACTTTAAGTTGAAAAATGTTGGATCATAATTTAAATTACTATAGAACGAGAGCTTGAAGTCCCTGCCCAATCATGAAAAATGCTTGGTCATAATTTAATTTGCGATTACGGCCATAATTTAATTTACGATTAGGTAAGTGAATACATGACTTTTTAGGCTGGTGAAAGAAAAATACATGAAATTTTGCAGATTAAAGAATTTCTGGAAAATTGGTCGGCCACAATGTTACACTAAAGGGAAGCTCAATTATAATAGTGGAATTGACATTCATTGTTAGTCTATTGTTGTTTTAAATGTGTTTTGTTTAATTTAAAACGACTATACAATTTATTTTGTTTTTCTATTATTGTTGGTTTTACATGTGTTTTGTTTATTTTAAACAAGTGTATTTAAGCGATTGTACAATTTGTTTTGTTGTTTTATTTTATGATCTTGAATCTTGTTTTTGCACTATACAGTAATTTTCTAAAAGTAAAGATTTATTTTGAAAGGTCCAAAGTGTAGTGTAGTGTATTGTTTTACATGTGTTTTGTTTATTTTAAACAAGTGTATTTAAGTGAATATACAAATTTGTTTTGTTATTCTATTTTATGAGTGATCTTTTTTTGTATTTTATAGGGTAATTTCTCAAAGATGTAAAGACTTATTTTGAAAGATATAAACATAATGAATAAAAATGATGAACAAAAGTATAAGACTCATGATGATGATGATGATGAATACAAGAAAAAATGTCATTAAATTACAAGAATAGAGATAATTCAAGCGAAAAAATATTGTAGGTAAAAAAATGAAGATTTAGCATGCAACCTTAAAATCAAGTGGGCATGTTTATTGTATACAAATTTTTTCCATCTAAACTAATTCTCGAAGATGTTATTGGAAGAAGATAGATATAGGAATTCATTTGATGTTTGATTATTTTCCATTATCTTTACTTAGTCGATGAATAAATTGGTTAAATTGACATCTCCTAGCCATAATGACGAGGAAAGCAACAAAGACCATAAGTTCCTTCACTCATAAAAGATAGTAATGACAGGGTTAACCACACCGTCTTACTTAGAATTCATATACTTGATGGGATATTGGTCTTTGAAAGGCTCAAATGGTCCCATCAAATTCACAATATTTAAGAAAGTAGTTGGAAACCTCAATATTTACATTAATTTCCAAATCGAATAGTGATATGAATTCTTAACCATCAATATCCTCAAAAGCTATCATCCTTCATTTTAACCTTGGATAATTTTAATTTAGTTTAGATTCCCATACAAACATATATACTATGGGTGAAAATTTGAAGTCATTGTACCATAGAAGTAGTTAGGGGTAAGTGTTTACTAGTTTGGTACTTTAAAGGTTAGTGAGTTACAGAATTGGAGTTAGTGGGTTATGGAGTTCTATGTTCTCAAATCATAATACTTTAACATAACTAGAAATAATGGGGGAGGGAGGAACTTTATGTCCTCATTCTTTGAATCTAGTATAACATCTACCTCAACCTCATCTTTTTGAATTACTTTCTTTGTCTTCTCAAATAGATTGTTGCATGCATATTTCACCTTCTATGTGGAATTGTGACTTATACCATAACCACCTCTTCCTCTACCAAATTATCTCTACTGTACTTATGTGCTATACTTTTTTCTTAACTTAAACACTCACTAATTTATGCTTCTTTTAACGTAATGAATCTTATGTAGAATAAGTTCATCTTGAATAATAAATTTTAAATCATAAACATACAATGATGCACACTGTTCTTCATCCTTTTCTTGTCTAGGGTTAAATGAAATCTTGTAAAAATCACTCAAGTGTATGCTTTTACACTTTGGCTCTTCTATCCGGAATCCAAAATTGCTTGAACATAATGATTATATATAACCTAAAAACAATTTTCTCTTCCAACATTTCATAACTGACTTTCTCTAACTTTGAATATTCCCCTTACCCTTTCGAAATTTCTCTCACTACACAAAATTCCACCAATTATAATGCCCCTTTCATATTTCTACTGGGGATGAATGCCCCTTGGTGATGGTATTCCATTATCTCAAAGCCAAAGTATCTTTGCATCTCACTTAAACAATTAATCAATAAATTTGCATTCTAGCCTCCATCGTAACATGAAAAGTCCACCTTTATTCGATTGGTTCTCTTAAAATTATATCAATTATGTTGCAATATCTCTGTACTCAACCTCACTTCTTCTTCATCTTATGATTATGAGCCACTCACTTGGCTTCTTGAACTTGTTTTTTTGTTGTTTAACTCTTCAATTCTTATTTTAGTTCCAATAACTCTTTATTCACCATCATTCTTCCTCCTTTCATCACCATTTTTTCTAAATTTCAGCTATAAACTCTACGTTGTCTTCTTTGAGCTTTCTTTTTGCTCAACTATGTTTTAAATCTTCTCAACCCACTATGGTACCAAACGATGCAATAATGAGTCCAATGGGCGCAATTTTGTAATATGTTAACTCTATATGATTATGCACAATAGTGACAAAAGGAAATGGTTAAAATGTAGATCCAATTTATAGGTAATAATGACACTGTAATCACATTAATACATTAGAACACCAAATTCCGTGGTCATGGTCATAGGGCCTACTCATTCTCTTAAATAGAAATATGAAGACATATACAAACATACAATCACACTCCTTAGAGTCAAGTATTAAGGATTAATGGTCAAGTCTATCTACTAGTATTGTTGGCTAACCAACCCAAGCCTCTTGAATTCCATCCTATTCATTTTGATGTTAGTCTAGTTGTTCATTTTCCTCGTTAGTAACTTCAACTTCCTTCATAACTATAACCATCACAACTACCTCCACATCCTAATTCCACCGCATCTACGTTGACCTCTTCATAATTGTGGGAATAATCATGTGCATACCACTCTACCTTTCATGCACAACCCTTCATATTCCCTTCACAAATCAAGCATAAGTAGTGCTCACCATACTCACTATCTCTCATGCCTTTTTATCATGGACATATCACTTCCATTCACTTAAACCACATATATTTGGGCTCATGCACTTGTTTTGTTCCATGCACCCATTCTTGGTCTTGTATCACACACTTTCCATTGGTATGCATGCTTAGTTTTCGATTACACAAGTTTTTCTTTCTCATGTTGTCTTTTATACTTATAAATACTACTTTGGTGCTCTTATGATATTAGTGATATATAATATTAAAGATAGTTTTAAAGCAAACATGAATACACATATAATATTAAAGATAGTATGAAAGCAAACATGAATACACATGATAATTCTATATTTGACATAAAACATTTAAAACTAACATACCCCAAAAGGTTGAATGGAAACTCAAAGTAATTTAATGAAAGAAATTTCATATTAATATTGTAAGAACCATTAGCCTAAACCATATGTGTTTGGGCATATCACTTCCATTCACTTATACCACATGTGTTTGGGGTCATGCACCATTTTGTTCCATGCACCCATGCCTAGTCTTGTATCACACTCTTTCCATTGTTATATTTAGCTTCATTTACACACTTTTCTTTCTTATATGCTATCTTTATACTTAGAAAAACTATGTTAGTGCTCTTATGATGTTAGTGATATATTATATTAAAATTAGTATTAGTAAACATAAATACACATAATACTTATATATATGACAAAACATTTAAAACTAGCATATCCCTTAAAGGTTGAATGAAAATGCCTAAGTAATTAACTTATTGCAATTATACTGTTTTATTTGAGAATTGTTCTACTATTTTGATGATAACCGTATACCATGTTATTCAAAATAATGATAAACTTTTGCATTTAAAAAGAGATCTAGTAAATACTAGTAAACTCAAAAACCCAAAATATTTTAAAAAACATAATTATATATATATATATATATATTTTAGAAATTACAAAATTTTAGTAATTATCTATAAATCTAATGAAATCACACTCTATCTTGGAGCAATTACCTAAATCTTTTTTAAAATTAATATTAAAATACTTAAATAATCATTTATAATTAGTTGCAAAAAAAAATAATTAAAATTTCTTTTTAAGTATAACGAAAAAACACGTCATCACCCAAACCCTTCCCTAACCATTCCTTAGTCTAGCTCATAATCTATGCCCCATTCATTTAATGCACACCAAGTGAGGATTAGTTGAGATCTTACTCTGTATATCCATTATCCATTTCTTATTCCTGGTTGCTTACTGATCACCCTAACTAATATAACATCATAACTTTGAGATAATGATCATGCCATTTAACTATGCTCTTAACCTCTACACACATCATAAAAAGCTCTTTTAAATATAACTAATATAACTTTGAGATAATAATTTAGCCATTTAACTATGCTCTTAACCTATACATCATATACAACTCTTACAAAGATCATAAAAGCTCATACATTTAGATATTCGCAAACAAATTTTGACCTTACTTAGCATTATCCATCTTCCTCTATTTCCCTTAAACACAGATTCCTCTTATCCATTAAGGCCATCATCCATTTTTAAACTACCCAAGTGAGTGGTAAAGAGCAAATAAGAAAGATAATGATACATTTAGTTTATCTATTAAAACCATAATCTCATCTGTTTTTGTTTTTTTGAAGTGGGCATTAAATAGTTAATAAAAATAATATGAAATATTTAATGTTTTATAATATGATTATAATCATTATAATCATTTAATTTATGTGAGTAAAAGTAGATAGATAACAAGTTAAGTGTTAAGAACTTTTTTTTATTCATATTTATCATTTTATATAATTTGGAATTTGAAAAGACAAACATTTGTCTCATCTTTTTACAATCATCTTTATAATATATTTGTTTTATTTTTTGCAATTTAAAAAAAATTATAATTCTACTAAAATTATAAAATATAAACATCTATAAATACAAATAATCATACTAAACAAATCTAGAAATTGAAACAAAGCAAAGCTTTTCTTACAATCCCACTCTCTCCATAGCCTCTTGGACTCTTAGAGTAAGGCCGTGTTAATATATCATGCCCTCTTAGACGCTTAGAGTAAGGCCGTGTTAATATATCATGCATTGTACGTGCTACATTACTTCCACAACATGTTTGGCAAAGATTTTACTGGCATTCCTTCTCATAGTACATGAACAGATTTCAGATATTTGTAACCTGCATTGCTATATACAAATATTTGACATTCGCTTTCCAGTGAAAAGAGAATACGCAAGCGACGAAAGTAGATATGGCATGAAGGTGTGTGTGACATGAGTAGGAGAGTACATTGACTCACAGTTGGTCATGGAGCTACATTTCTGTCATTGTTACAGCGTCCTGCCACATGCATATATCCACTATATAATCCATTATTCTGAGAGGTTAGGTTGACATTCGTTTGATGTTATTTTATAACACTACACGAGCAACAGACTGAACATTTTCGAGAAATCCAGGGCCGAGCTCATTAGCATGCTTGGTGAAGTAGAGGCCATCAAGATCCTGGTGAAATCCATATTTATAGTCACAACAGGAAAAAAAATGATTATCTCGTTAACTCTCCTTCCTGTGTTGCCTATTAGATTTTCACAATAATTTTGAAGTGATTGAGGCCGAAGAAAATTATGTAGTAGAGTAATAAATGCTGTGAAGGCAGTATTGTGGGGCTGTTAGATCTCAAACAAGTTGAAATCTAATAACCCATAGTGCTGCTACCACAACATTTAGTACTCATTTATTACTTTATTGTTCTATGTAAAATATTTTTTTTATGAAAACAATAGTTGTAACTTGTATATAAATGACAACTCTATCAGTTTCGAAGAACAAGTCGGAAGAACCGAGAAAAAAAAACGTAAAGTCAAAAGGTATCAATGCACGGAGACTCTATTAAAGGTATCAATGATTTACATTATTCCAATCTCAAAGGAGACCCTACGTATGTGGTAGGTGGTGAACAGATTCGATTGAGGCTGATGGAAACGACAGTTTTATACAAATGACAGACCGTCAGTTTCGAAGGACAAGTGGGAAGAATTCTTATCAATGCGAGGAGAGAACTGATATAATAACAAGAAAGTCGTATTCATTGATTTTTATAAGGGTTTTTTAAACCACCCATGAAAACATATTGAGGACGAATGAGATGGTGATATTGTAAACAAAAGAATAATTGACAAACATAGAGAAAAGATGGCAAATAAGACATATTGAGCACTAATGAGATAGATAATGAGATAGATAGTGATATTGTAAACAAAAAAAATAATTGACAAACATAAAGAAAAGATGGCAAATAAGACATATTGAGCACGGATGAGATAGATAGTGATATTGTAAACAAAAAAATAATTGACAAACATAGAGAAAAGATGGCAAATAAGACATATTGAGCACTAATGAGATAGTGATATTGTAAAAAAATAAAATAATTGACAAACATAGAGAAAAGTTGGCAAATAAGTTGATTATGACTTATGAAAGACCCAACAATGGGAAATCATGACTTATGAAAGACCCAACAAATTATGACTTATGAAAGACCCAACAATGGGAAATCATTGAACATATTGAGTGTGCATTATCTATAAGTGTCCAAAATAGATTGATGCTCTAGATGCACAAATTAGACTAGAGTCTCAATGATTGATTGACATGAGTACTCATGATCACACTACTACTAGAGTAGTAGAAACATTGGCACTATTAAAAAAAATATCGTTTCAATCAAGGGAAAACATCCTTTCATTCTTGGGAAGAGCAATAGTATGAAGTGGGACAAACAGCTAAGAAATGGTAAAAGTGACCATAATAATCAAGAAGTTGAATGCACACATGTCAATTTACATGCAAAGGTTTTAGATTAGAAATGTCATTGTGGCCATATTTAAATTTGAGATTAGAAGTTATGCGGTTAAGTTATCATATGCATCTATCGAAATGCTATATATGAGAAAGCAATATATGTATTTTGAAAAAACATATTTTTGATGTTTGATGAAGAACTTATGTAATAATAAAATAATAATCTTAAGGGGACACTGTATTGGTTAGTATGTTTGGATGATTCACAATTGATTGCAGTTTGATTTTCGGTAGTTTGATTTTTTAGTGTTATATGTAACTCGACAGGCCTTGACACACAAATAAGTTTAAGGCTTTGCACTTCCATGTGAAAAAAATAAAATAAAATATCTAATATTTATGATACATCAAGTAATGTATGTATGTATTTTCAATTTCTATATATCTTAAATTTCTATAAAACAAGTAAGAGAGAGAGATTTATTTTAAACCTAGGTTTAAAATAGATTTATGCTAGTTTAATTTTTATTTTATTTAAGGCATATGTAATTTGTATTGTTCATTTTTTATTTTTTAATATTTTTTATTTATGTCGGCTAGCATAACATGAAGCTTTCATTTGAAAGAAGGGAGGTGTAGGAGGACTTATAATGTGATATATAATTTTAAAGTTAACATTAATGGTTAGTAGAAATATAATAGAGCTATATTTAATTTGAGGTTAGAAGTCATATAGTTTATCCATTTGAGTACGAATGAGATAGATAGTGATATTGTAAACAAAAAAATAATTGACAAAAACAGAGAAAAGATGGCAAATAAGACATATTGAGCACTAATGAGATAGTGATATTGTAAACAATTTTTTTTTTTTGACAAACATAGAGAAAAGATGGCAAATAAGTTGATTATGACTTATGAAAGACCCAACAATGGGAAATCATTGAACATATTGAGCGTGCATTATCTACAGTGTCCAAAATAGATTGATGCTCTAGATGCACAAATTAGACTAGCGTCTCAATGATTGATTGACATGAGTACTCATGGACACAGTACTACTAGAATAGTAGAAAGATTGGCACTATTAAAGAAAAACATCGTTTCATTCTTGGGAAGAGTAATAGTATGAAGTGGGAAAAACAACTAAGAAATGGAAAAAGTGTCCATAATAATCAAGAAGTTGAGTGCACACATGTCAATTTACATGTAAAAGGTTTGAGATTAGAAATGTCATTATTGCTACATTTAAATTCGAGATTAGAAGTTATGTAGTTAAGTTATCATATCATCTATCGAAATGGTATAGATGGGAAAGCAATATATGTATTTTGAAAAAATATCGAAATGGTATAGATGGGAAAGCAATATATGTATTTTGAAAAAACATATTTTTGATGTTTTATGAAGAACTTATGTAATAATAAAATTAGTCTCGAGGCGACACTGGTTAGTACGTTTGGATGATTCACAATTGATTGCAATTCGATTTTCGGTAGTTTGATTTCTCAGTGCTATATGTAATTCGATGGGCCTTAGATACACAAATAAGTTCAAGGCTCCACACTTTCAT
>LPNX011161140.1:28372-49884 GCA_001517045.1 Pseudotsuga menziesii | reverse complement strand
TCCCAAAATACAAATACGAATATCTATATATATATATATATGATGACACACACACACACACACACACACACACACACACGCACGCACATATCCGAGTATATATATAGTAAATAGGAATATTAAAGGACATATGTTTCGGGTTGTGTGATTAATATGATGATGTTATGCCACAAAGAGGAGGCATTCTTATGATGTTAAGATATTTAAGTACGTTTAAGTGATTTTTGTTGTCGTACAATATCAAGTTTAAAGATTCTCCTAGAAAATATTTGCAAGATCAAGGTGTTCGGAATTGTATTTCAACGGAGGATATTTGTATATGTTGAAAATTTGAAAATGGGGACATAACATGTTTGTTATTTTCACACATAATATTGAAGGAATTTGAAATGTTGGTTATTCAAAGACATAGGACATAGGATTCTGTAATTCGAAATGTTGTAAAATTGGAAAATATGGTGTTTGTTATTGGGAAATTCTAAAGTATTTCAAAAAATTTAAATGAAAAATTATAAATTCCCTTAAATAAAGTATTTCAATGCATATGGAAATAACGAAATAGATGTTAACAATGTAAAATATGTTTCCGCTGTTAGGAAAGTGGACAAAAGTAAATTTTTAAAAAGCAATATTATTGAAAGTTGGAAAGAACAAAATGTTAAATGCGAATATGTTTGTCAATTGCAAATATTGGAAATTAGAATTTAGAAATAACAACAATGAGAATAACTAAATATGCTAGACAAAAGTTATTTATACAAAATGATAATGATAAAGTTCCAAGTTTAAAGAATGTTTTATTTTCACTGTAATTATTATTTTCGCAAAAGTTATTCCTCCGATAAGTTTATGCCTATTTTAAGAATCAATTGAAACACAGGAAACATGATGAGTTGGGGAATTTGAGTGTAGACAACTCTCCATTTGTCAGAAGATCAAACCATTTCATATCATGTTTAAAAAGACAAGTGCATGTTCCTATTGCATATTTTCAACATTTTGGAATCGGAAATCTATGTTGGAAATCTATGCTATTTTCCAATTTTTGATTTTGCAACAAACGCAAAAATTATGTGTTCAAGTAGAGACAGGTCGATGTTGTTATTTTCAAAGATATAGGCTATAGTATTTATGATATTTCGACAGATGTTTCGATATAAAGTTTTTTCGCAATTGAACTTTTCTGATTTAGCTTGGGAGAGTCCAAATTACATTTTGAGGATGAACATATCTGCCGCTCTATGTTGTTTCGATTTCCTATTTTTCTAGATGTCAGATTCCCGAAATTCTATCTCGTATGTTTTCCAATAAGGAGCACCCTATGTTCCAATTTGCGATTCGTCGATTTTCATTTTTTGACATTTGAGATTTTTGTATTTTGAATTAAAGAAATTCCTTTATCAAAGGTTAATATAGAAAATCGTATTATGAATTCACAAGTACTCGAGAACGTGAACGAAAAATATATTAGCAAAATTTTGTAGTGACCTTGCAGATTTAGGCTAAGTTCATTATCTAACACAAGTAAATGAAGAACTAAATAGACATAGGTTATTATTTATATATAAATATAATTTCCGAAATTGGGGAATTGAAAATTGGAACCGCGAAATTTAACCACAACGTGATGTAACAAAATAAAAAATTGGCAATTAACAGTAGGATTGCAGAAACACCATATGCAACATTGCGATATTTATGCTTTCTGAATTTTCTATTTTCAAATACTCAATTTATAATTAACAGTAGGGAGTGGAATGCGAGATGTAAAATATATTGGATTTGAAAGATTCGGTCTTTGCAATGCGTGATATTGACCATGATTTAATTATTAAGCAAGATAGTTCATATATAATATATATTACGTCATCATATTAATCAGAGAAGTAACTGTTACCCTTACTTGTTGTTAGACTTAAGTTATCTTCAAAATATGTAAACTTCACATTTGTTATTTTATCGATTGTATAAATGGTGGTTTCAAATGCAATAATTTCACATCTCGGATTCTGCTCCCATTGTGACCTTTCATATCAGCGTTTAAGTGACATTATACACAGATCCCATTAATACCAAGTTATAGATTTGTACTACATCATGAAAATGTCGAAGTCATGATAACATCTGTAAGATTTAGTGAATAAATAGACCCTTCTCTTGAGACAAATATCATTCAGAAGAATCAATTGAAACCCAGGAAGGGTGTTTCACCATCTCATATGGAACATTTTGAAGTAGGGAAAAAAGTAATACGTAACATTTCAGTACATGTTTTTGTTCAATATTTTGTCCAATATTTTGTCTAGTACAAGGCTTCATTTCGTAAGCATAGTCTTAGTTAACCCAATTACATTTCCTAAGGCACTACATTCGATGTTGTCTTCTTCTTCGTCTTCTCTTTTACGACTTGGGAAGTTCGGAATCGAAAATAATTTTTTCTTGGAGTTTCCCTTGTGCTTGGATTTTCTCTACTTTTCAGGCTTCGAAAATTCGGAATTGGAAATGTTAATTTTTTAATGTATTTTCACCAATTGTTTTCTGACGGCCGAAGTTTGGAATTGAAAATCTTAACTTTTTATTGACTTTTCCCTTGTTCTTCGGCTCGCAGCCTTCGCGATTCTGAACGTAAGAATAATAAGTTTTTAGTTTATGTAATTTGGAATATATAGGGATTTGTCTGAAGCGGCGTAAGTAATTGTTACTATAATTCTAAGTTTTTTAAAGATATTTTTATTAATATTTAAAAGAAAAGATTTATTAGTTTTTTTTTTTTATAAATAAGTTTAATTGATTGCTTGTCTTTGTTTGTTAAGATATCAATTTTTCAACATACAACTTCCAGGTGATTGAATATTTATTTTCCCTGGTCACTTATTTTCCAGTCCCCAAAATATTCTTAAATAGCTACTCTGTAAAAAACAATGACAGATGTGATTTTCTGAATTTCCTCATATTTATTTGCTAAATTGTCTTATATGACCATTGTTGCAAATTTTTTTTTAACTTGAATGAAAATGGAAATTTGCTCACTCATATTAGACAAAAATGTTCTATATACAATGACAATGTTCAAGAGGCTTAAAAAAAAGAGAAGGTGTCAATAATAATTACTTTTATAATACAAATAAGGTAGTAAACACCAAATTCTAATGGTACAAAGCGATCTGTTGGACATTCATCTACGCTACAATCCTCATCTGGTTCCATATGTTTAGCTAGGTAAATTTCCATATGTTTTGCTAGCTAAGGTGCTACCATTTTCATATGTTTTTGCACTTCATTAGTTCTATAGTACCTTCGTCGGCTGTAGGATTGCCAACTTATCTTCCCTTCTCCTCCCAATCCAGGCTTTGGTATTACCATGTTGGCAATTTTTCTTCGACAACCATGAGAGATAAATTAATTATGCTCAACAATCCAGTTTGTGTGCATATAAAAAACCATAAATGAGGTCCAAATGATATTTGCCTCAGTAGGAGGCTCTTTTTATTGACTAAATATTACAAATGTTATCATGAGTTAGGGATTTTCATGATGTTCATGATGTAGTATATATGTATAAGTTGAAATTAATGTGGTATGTATATAATTTCCTTATCTCTTGGAGTACGTGAAAGGTCAATTAAACGGTGATATGAAAGCCTAGAATGCGAGGAGAATCCAAGATGTGAAATATGTTGGATTTGAAATATTTGGTCTTTGGAGGATATGTTTATAGGATCATTAGAAGGCATGTATAAAATGAAAATTGTGAAATTTAGACATTATTGGATAATTGAAAGCTGACAAGGAGTGAGGGTAACGGCCACTTCTGCGATTAATACGATCAGGTGATAATATCTTAGTACTTTTAAGTGACCTTTCGAGTTATCCAAGAGATAAGGGAATTATATACAAATGATATTAATCATGAAAATTCATTATTAGATATATACTACAGGATGAAAATCACAATCTCATAATGAAATTTTATAAGATTTAGTCAATAAATATCATCATAGGACATTATGAAATCAGATATCTATGGGACATAGGAAAGGTAATAGCATCAGAGTTTGAATCATCAGATAGAGGTGTACAGGGTTCTTGTTGTGCACGTTCAACATGCTAGATTGTAGTAACCTTGCAGATTTAGGTTAAGTTCATTATCTAAAAGAAGTTTATCATAAATAGTAAATAAGTATATCGGCAATGTCCCGACGTTCTCTATGGAAATGATAAAGTCACAATTGGAGAGAAAATGAAGGCTATTGCAGGAAGCAAAATTTTCTCATCTATGGAGGGGCACAACCAGGTTGAGGAATGGAGAACGTTTTGTATATTAAACCAAAATTGGTTTTCCTACTTCGAATTTCCTATCGCATGTTTGAAAATCATCAGCTAAATTGGAGCTTGTAGATCCTATTTCTGTGACTATTTCAATAATAATTCATTATTGGATGCAAAAATAAAGAATCACAAGTGAATTGTTTGTCCTTTTTTTTATTATATCTTTTTTCATATGGTAAAGAAAAAGTTCGAAATCAGACAAATGAATGTTTTTAAATTCCGATATCTGGGATTCGAAATATCAGAAATCGGAGAAGCCAACAAATTATTTCAACAAGAAGCTAAGTCTCCGGTTTTCGATATTCCAAATATCTAAAATCGAAAAATGGGTATACCCCAAATTAATATTAATTATTCGAAACTATGATTTTATTTCATCCCCTTTCTATAGATACATATGAATAAATAACATTCTGTCTAAAATACATTTGTAATTTGTTTACGTTTTGCGAATAAGGAATAACATATTTTCCAATTTTGCAACATTTACGATTGCATAAATCTTTTTTGTATCTTTTCGAATAACTGGAATTTTCGATTCTGGAAATTGAATGGTAATCTGTAGTTGATAGTCAAGATCATGTAATTAACACCTGGGCTGATATTAACACCTAGATTTTCAAGTTTTGATTTTCGATTGTAAATTCTAGGAAATCCTCGTTTCTCATTTTCGACATATAGTTAAAATAAATATTTTTATATTACAAGATGCAATTTCGCTCATTGATGTTAGACAAAAGTGTTTTATACATGATGACAATGTTCAAGAAGCTTAAAGAGAACAAAATCTGTCAATAATAATTATTTTCATAATACAAATAACGTAGACACCAAATCGTGATGGTACAAAGTGACGTGTTCAACATTCATCTACGCTACAATCCTGACCCATTTCCATACGTTTTGGTTGCTAAATTTCCATACGGTTTGCTACCTAAGGTGCAACCGTTTCCATATGTTTTTGCACTTCCTTTCTTGTATAGCCCCTTCGTTGGCTGCAGGACTCGGAACTTATCTTCCCATTTCTTCCCATTCCGGCCTTTGGTATCACCACGTTGCCATTTTTTTCTTCTGCAACCATGAGAGGGGAAGTAATGACGCTCAGGAGTGCACTTTTTGTGCATATAAAAAACCATAAATCAGGTCCAAATGATATTTTCCTCAAGAGGAGGGTCTATTTATTCACTAAATCTTACAGATGTTATCACGAGTTCAAGATTTTCATGATGTAGTATATATCCTTAACTTGGTACTAATGTGATCTGTTTATAATTCCCTTATCTGTTGCAGCCCGCGAAATGTCATTTAAACGGTGATATGAAAGGCCCGAATGGGAGCAAAATACAAGATGTGAAATTATTGGATTTGAAAGATTTGGTATTTGGAGCGTGTGATATTGACAATGTTTTATTGTTTACGCGACAAGGATATATTAATACCATCATAAGAAGGCATCGATAAAGTGACAAATGTGAACTTTACACACTATGAGATAGCTTAATGCTGACAACAAGTGAGGGTAACGGTGATTTCTGCGATTAATATGATGACGTGATAATATTTTAGTATGTTAAAGTGACCTTTCGAGTTGTCCAAGAGATAAGGGAACTATATACAAATGAGCAACATTACTGCATCATGAAAATCCCAACCTCATAATTTTATTTTGTAAGATTTAGTCAATAAATATCATGATAGGACATTTATGAAATCAGAGATATATGAGACAATGGGAAGGTATTAGCATCGTAGTTTAAATCATTTGATAAGTCCCAATATTCCAAGTTCGTATTTGCGCATTTTCTATTTTTGACATCGAACGCTAAACAAAAGGCCAGGAAGGTAATTAATGTATTGTAATTGGTGTATATTAAAAGGAGCAACATTAGTTAGGAAACTAGAAGAAGTGCATAGGTAGTTTGTTCAGATGCGGAAAATACCATCATTTGAAATAAGGAACACCAATATTCGATTTATATCGAAAATCAGATATAATATTAAAATCAGAAATTGGGTATAAGTAATATCTTAACCATTAAAATCTCTAATTTTCTCTAGTTGCACAATTCCCCATTTTCGATTTCCAACATGGGACTCCGAAAATCCTATGTCGTATGTTTTCATTAAAAAACACCATATTAGATTTTGAAAGATCCGATCTTGCCACATTTTCAATCTCACAAATTTTCTATTTTCAAATAAAAAAATGTCGAAGATAGTATTTCCGACTTTTGACGTTGGCGTATGCAAAATCGTTCTCGTATTCTTTTCGCATTTTGGATTTTGGATTTTTGATTTTCGATTTTAAATTCTGCAAGATCCTCGTTTCGGATTTTCGACATTTAGCATTTGTTCATATAAATAAGTGCGCATATATAGATTTCCGACATCGGACGCTAAGCATAGGTCCAAGTCCAAAAATCCACGCTAAGCACAGGTCCAAGTCCAAAAATCCACGCTAAGCACAGGTCCAAGTCCAAAAATCCTATCTCGTATGTTTTCATTAAGAAACACCATATGGTCCAATTTTAGATTCCGCAAGATCCAATTTGCAACATTTTCGATCTCCCAATTTTTATATTTTCAAATAAATAAATGTTGAAGATAGTATTTTCGAATTTCGACGTTGGCGTATGCAATACGGTTCCCGTATTATTTTTGAATTTCGGATTTTCGAGTTTGGATTCCGCAAGATCCCCGTTTCTGATTTTCGACATTTAGCATTTGTTCATATAAATAAGTGCGCATATACATATTTCCAACATCGGACACTAAGCACAAGTCCAAGTCCAAAAATCCTACGGTTGTACAACGCTGTGAAAACCCTGTGTAAACTGCGTGAAAGAAACAGCCGTGAAAACAACAACGAGGTAGACCGAAAACAAGGAGTTTAAGATAAGCATAGACTTGGAAGAGTAAGAGCTTACGCGGAAAGAATACGAACAGACAGAATAAAGGCTGACACACTGAACCTACCGATCAACTCCATGCCGCCTTCTTTCGTCCATGCCGAATCACGGGATACAATACCTGGAAAGTGTAACAATTAAACTTGCCAATAACCAGGCGATTCGCATTTCGGATTTTCGAGTTTGGATTTTCGATTTTAAATTCCTCAATATCCTTGTTTCAGGTTTCCAACATTTATCATTTGTTCATATAAATAAGGCCACATATACATATTTCCGACATCGGACGCTAAGCACAAGTCCAAGTTCAAAAATCCTATGTCGTACAACGCTGTGAAAGCCCTGTGTAAACTGCGTGAAAAAAACAACCGTGAAAAAAACAACGAGGCAGGCCGAAAACAAGGAGTTTAAGATAATCATAGACTTGGCAGAGGAAGAGATTACGCGGAAAGAATACAAGCAGACAAAAATAAAGCCTGACACAAAAAACCTACCGATCACCTCCATGCCGCCTTCTTCCGTCCCTGCCGAATCACAGGATACAATAACCGAAAAGTGTAACAATTAAACTCGCCAATAACCAGGCGACAAATCAACTCCATGCCTCCTTCTTCCGTCCCTGCTGAATCACTTGATACAATAACCAAAAAGTGTAACAATTAAACTCGCCAATAACCAGGCGACAGATGTTGGGGTGTTAATGGCCAGGGAGATGAGGAATCTTTTGGGACAAGTTTTTTCATTGAAAAAATGCCTACGACGTAATTAACTTGTCTTTCATTTCAAATAATAAAAAACAGTAATTTGTTTTGCAATTTCTGCTATTCCAAATAATGATTATCGTACATGATCAAAATTATTTTTCAGTTAACATGAAGTTATTTTTATTATTTTGTATTAATGTAACTCATTAATACATATACATATGAGTTTTATCATTTTATATAGCTATGAGTTTTATCATTTTATAATGTAATTTTATATAAAAATATGAAATTTGTTTCTAATAATTAATTCTTATGTTATTAATATGTTTTTGTTAAAGAAAGTTAGATAGTACAAAACACAACAACCCATTGGGATTGGTCTCACTTCCACTTTATAGAAGCTTTTGCATTAAGCAATAATTTCTGCTCACATCAACCATGACTTTACAATCAGAGTTTATGATAAATAAATTTATCATTACTCATATAATTTGGAAATATACTTTGATCGAATTGTATTGAAAAGCCAGCTGTAAAAGTTGTTTATTCTTTTTTTTCAAAAATGTCCAACACTCACTTTTTACGAAAAAGACTCCAATTGTGTAAAACTAAATTTAGTATATAACTATAGTTAATTTATTTATATTTCGGCAGGGACTACACCACTCTGCAGCCTTGTTAAAATTCTATGACTTGTTACCTTTTTGGGGAGTTGTTTTAAATTTTTCATAATCTTATTTGAAATACAAACAAGTCGAATAAGCAACAAAGTTGCTTAGTACCTGCCTCCTAAGAAGAGATTGAAAATATATAGCAATAGGATAATTTTGCTATAAAAATATATGATAAAATAAATATAATTACAATTTGAAAGAAATTAAAACAAAAATGAATTAAAAAATGTCCATTTAAATACGATATAGGTTATTGCAATGTAGCATAAAACAAGCATATTCAAGCTTCCTTACATACTTCTAGTAATATTCTTGACTTATGTTATAAAAATATGCAAGTTTCTTTATAGACTAGCATAAATAGGAAATGAGAAATAATAGCTTATAAGACTATAAATTAATATCATTGTTATGAGAATAGTTTATTTATATTTTATTATAAATTTATAATGTTATACAAATATGCAAGTTTTTTTTATAGACTAGCATATATAGGAAATGAGAACTTATAAGACTATAAATTAATTTAATTGTTGTAAGAATAGTTTATTTATATTTTATTATAAATTTATAATTTAAATTTAAAATAAATTTAATTATTTTAAATTGAAAAAAAATAATTTTTAGTTAAATATTTTTTTATACTTCAAAACAACCTAAACCGTAGTGATTTTTTCATAAACATATTTTCTACATATATGTATGTGATTTTTGATATACATACTTTCTCCATATACCTATATGGATAATATAGATATATGTATAACTTTTATGCCTAAATATAAATAATGTGATTCATTTTTAATATAATGAATTACACTTATATCACAATAAGAGAGTGACAGTGACATTGCCGGTTATTTTATATAATTAAAAGTTATAAAACAAGGCAGTGACATTGCGGATGATAGAGTGATAGTGACATTGCCAGTTATTTTATATAATTAAAAGTTATAAAACAAGGCAGTGACATTGCGGATGATAGAGTGATAGTGACATTGCCGGTTATTTTATATAATTAAAAGTTATAAAACAAGGCAGTGACATTGCCGATGATAATTTTTGTTTATATTAATTATTCAGTTGAAAGTTCTGAAAACTCGATTAAACATGCCATATTAAATTTACAGGATAAAACAATTCAAGCTGGTGGCCATGAATCGATCTATCCACTCTCCGTTAATTCGAAACCCCTTCCTTATATTTTATTCTTTGAATGATAAATGCCAACCATCTTCACAAAAATGCAGTTTGTGTACCAACAAGACCTGTACCCAACGCCAAAAAAATGGATATTCTCTCTCAATTTCCGAGGCCTGTGACATACCCGGTTTCTGCCATAGTCATCGATCCCTGCTAGAGATCAGGGTTTATATTCTCGCGAAGGAAGTTTGACGTTGGGATTTTTAGAAAAACTTCGTTCAGAGCAGTTAAATCGCATAATCTATTCGTTGGGACCCAAGCAGCTGCTACAGTCGAAGCGCCGGTACTCGTTATGATGAGGATATTTGATGGCGGTAGCAGCCGAGCAAGAATGGTGCAAACTCAAACTCAAACATGCGTAGATTCAGGAAGATGAAACATTTTTCAAGGAGAAACTGCAGATTCAAGGGCACAAACTCAAACTCAAACATGCGTAGATTCATGCAAGGAAATTACAAGAAAATTTCAGAAAGAAAAGGTTGAAGGAATGAGTCTGAGATATTTGGAGAACAGATGGATGGCACAGTCCTTTGGGCCAACAACACTGGGCGTTATCACATCACAAGAAGCAGAACAAGACCCACCCTTAGTTATCCTCACACACATTTATATCATACGCCAACTAACAACCGATCGAAATCGACTCTCACCACACTGGTATATTTCTTGGTTAGCGATTGCGTACTCCAAACTTCTAAAAGGATTGGTGGCGATGACTTTCAATAGTTGGGGGAGGCAACACCGACTCTGGGTGTGTGAAGGGAAAAACCAAGAATTCATCTTAGTTTATAACCCTGGTCTGTTGGCTGCAGGGTCGAGGCCCAGGACTTATTGATGGTCTATCGACATGATGAGAATGTCGATCAAGAAGCTAAGGAACTCGATGACAGGGTGCCTCAGCTCTTGCCAATTTTTTGTGCATAGAGAAAATGTCGATGTCGAGAATCCGGGGGGCGAACAGTCTGAGTCCTTGGGATTTAGAGTGGAAAATAGCTTCATACAGTTGAGCGCTCGGCTGTCGGATGCAGCTGGATCAATTGCAGGGTGTTTCGACAGCGCGAGAAAGGAAGGGCTGCTGCTGTCCGAGGCCGACGAGGAGTCGAAACAACTGCAATTTGCTCGTCGGTTTGCTCATCGTATTGTCATGTCGGATGTCATGTCGCAGCATCGATGGAGTGACAGGAAGCCTTCGGATCTTTTGTTTCTGAGCTCCCAGATGATCACAACCGACAGCGGCCGCATGGCCTTCGCAGATATTAAGCTGACAGATGAATTGGAAACGAACAACAGTGAGGCAAAGAGACCTGGTAGGCGCCACGGTCCACACGACAGCGGCAGTGGCAGCGACAGGAGGCATGACAGATGGCAATGGGATATTTTTTTAATTTGATTATTATGATGTCATCTTGCCACATGTCAACTCAAATCCAGATACCAAATTCCAAAGTTGACATCATCTTCTATCCACCAATCAGCTGTTTACAAAAATAGTTTTTTAACAAAATAAAAAAAATATTTTACAAACCCCTAAGTCATACTTTGCAAAACAGGTTTTAATTCTTTATAACTGCCTCAAAAGACACCAACTAATACCAAAGTCAAAGGAATTTGACTTGTGATTGATTACAATATACCTGCCTGAGGCAGGTATAAAAATTTACTTCCATCAACATCGTGAAAACTATATTATTCCTTGTCGAGAATATAACAAAAGTAGATGTAAATCTTTTAAGAGAAGGATAATTTTTTAAATAATTTATAAATATATATTTCTTGGATATATTCATTGGGTAATGATCCATTCATTGGATAAAGATTTTTTTACAACAAATTTGAAAATTTTCTTTCATATTAATAAATCCTCTTTAATGAGAAATTTGAGAGTTGTTTTGAAATTTTCATTAAAGTGTGAATTTGGTGTAAAATTTAAGTTTTGTTTGATTTGGTTGCTTGAGTACTTTCAAAAGAAGATTTATGACTAGTAACAAAATTATTACCTAAATTTAATAAGAATGATCAACATTTTTATTCAAATTTAACCTTAATTCTTAAACAAAACTTGTTGTATCAATAGTTGGAAGTTGGAAACATATTCCATGCTTCCACAGGTTGAGTTGAATCTAGTTATGTTTTCTTTCAATAGTTGGAAATTAGAACAATATTCCATGTGTCCACATGTTGAATTGAATCTATTTATGTTTTTTTCCGATTCTCATTGCATATTCTCATTGCATGCATGATATAATAACTAATAAAAAAATGTGAATGTATGACCTATTAACAAGGGGCAACTATTTTCTATAATGACATTATACTAAGCAAGTTAATATGGTATGAAAAAATGAAAAATGATATATACCAAATCAAAATTTTGACCAAAATACATAATAATGAACAACCTAAGATGGTTTATACATTGTTTCTAGAACCCACAGTTCATGCATAGTGACTAGTAATTGTTTGTGAAATCAATTGAAAAAACTAAATTTGTGGGTGCCACTCACAAGGGAAAACTAAATATGTGGGTGTGTTTGACAATAAAGAAAACATTCAAATTCATGCATTGATTCCGTTAATTCTCATCCTTGACTCATGAGCCAACAACATCTATTTAAAGCTCAATATATCCACCATTTTCTCCAAGATTTTTTTTTGCTAATGCTTCTTGTGCTAGTTGGTTGCTTCAGTATTTTTTGGTGCCTTTCCTCATACATTGCACACTTTCATTTGATGATTCTACTATGCAAGTTTCATTGTTGTAATGTTTTATTTATTTATAACAACTAGGGCTTAACTATTAATAGAGCAAGGGAGATACCACTACTACTATTCCCATGGGTATTGGTCTAATCTATTGAATAGAGATCTAAGAAGGTAGACATAATGACGCAAGAAAGGAGATGAAGGAACCTTTATTTCCTTTGTTGTCCTTGTCCCTTCTCCTACTATAGAGATTCAACATAACTTGCCTTTTATCCTGTACACAATGAGATAAAAGACCTTACTCGAATACCTTTAAGCACTATAGAGTTATGAACCAAATCATAAACAAGAAACATAAGTAAACTGCCTAGTTCACCTGTTAGGAGGGTTATCCCTTTATACCAATGAGAATCAAACAAAATGACATTCAAATTGGGAGGAAAGATAATAGGTCTATTTTGAAAATGATGAAATACAACACATATAAGTATACTTAATTGTGTTGTAGGCACTCCTCAAACCAAATCCCAAGAGCCTTCACAACTCGAGCCACTCATGCTCCTTGCTCTTAAGCCTTTAATATCTCCCCGTGTATAGGGAAGAAGTTATAGGATAATGAAACACACAACTGGGAATATTTCTTAGAGATAAGGATCTCTGAGGGGCGAATCAAGAATAAAAAAATAGGGTCAAAGGAAGTTAGGGCCCAAGTTCAACCAATGAAGGTGTGAGATACAATTATGATAATGTTCACACAATAATTACCCAAGGAGCAAGTGCCCTTGTGAAGATGGGTACCCAACTCCGAGTTAGTTGATGCAGATGTTATGCATTTGTATCAGGTACCACAAGAACTTCTCACTTGCAGTCACCCAAGGGAAACATAAGATAAACAACAATGGCTACCGATTCACAATTAATAGTAGGGTAGAACATTTATGGGTCGGTGTTTGCGAATGAGCAGGGAATGTAGGACTAAGTTTTAGACTCGAAACTTCAGAGAGAAGTGGTGTCACCATTAACACAAATTTTTTTAATGTCGTCATGTTTTTTGGGTCTGTTTAGTTGGTGACAAAAATAGTTAAAACAAACAATCACACAAGTGCCAAAAGCGTAAACACAACTTCACCAAGTTCATAATTAATGCAAATTCCAAGACAAAAGAATCAAAATGAAGCAATGGTCACAATCAAAATCACATGTTTCAAGTCATCAGTTCTACACAAAACGAGAATAAAAAAAACGACATGAGCAAACTCAATTTTGAGGACAAAGCTTTCCTAAGGGGAAGGCAATGCTATGAATAAAATAATAAACAAAATTAATAATAAGAGATAATAAGAGATAATTGCTAAACATAAGAACCAAGAGTTGCAACTCTTCAAATAGGTATGCCTAAACTATATTTAAAGGAGGTTTATTGTTGTGTTTTCATTCATTCATATTTTGAAGATGGTACATCTTCCTCCTTAACTAGGATGGCTAGCTAACTACACTCGAATACGGTGTAACATACCAATCTCTAAGGTCAAATTTATAGAAGTGCAGAGGAGTGGGAGGGATAAGACCAAATTCCCATACCTCTGGTTCGTTCAACTGGATGCAAAACGTGTACAAAACTAACCGCAATGAATTTCTGGAAAATTCAACTCTGTTTGGGCACGGATTTCTACAAAACTATTAAAAGATTTCCAAAACCGTCAGCTACCAAGGTTAAACGGATCAATTTGAGAAGTGGGTTTTCGACGAATTTTCTAGATTCAAAACGTTTTGCTCACAAATTGACCCCTAATTTTGCCTCTCTCCTTAGGTGCACGATTCTGTTTAATGAGATAGACTTCTCTTCAATCTCTAATTATCTTGAATAGTTTGTTTTACTCCTTTATTTTCTGTACCAAAAACATATAACAACATGAAATAAAATAAGAGCATTATCGCATGGGAAAGTATTAAATAGAAAGGGAGAAATGATAAGAAATATGTGGTTAGGTGTGTTGTAAACTTCACAAAAATTTAATAATAATTTTGAGTCATGTAGTTAATGGTTTGAAAATTATATCAGTATAGATCTATTTTAAATATGGCTTTACTAAGCACGGGGATCAAGTTCTTTTGAGGTGGAAACTTTTTTTAGTTTACAAAAATGTCTAATAAGTATTCCTACTTGGGAGGGAAATGACCAACTTGCTTAAGTAATTTCAAAATAGGATAAATATAAGTAAAAGAATGAGCTTAGTAACAATAATCATATAATCAAATAGTTTTCCAAAAATTGTTTTACTTATCTTTCTTAAAACTAATAATGAATATTAAGAGTAGTTAATGAGTAAAATAATCCATATAAAATTTTAAAATTTCAATTTCTAAAATAAATTGGAATTTGAAAAACATTTTAGCATGAAATGAAGATTTTAAACATTTATCCAAATGTTTTCGAGAAATGAGTTGTTTTCCTTTATAACTAAAAATGAACATTTACATGTTAGGGTTAATCTTGACTTGGGAATGAGCAAGGATGCAAGTGGTTTAAGGCACATGGTTTTAGTGGCCCTTGGTTTCTTGCTAGTTGTATTTGCATTTAAAGAACCTTATAAATATGGTTGTAATATTTCATTGTAATGTGCCAAAGTGAGCACAAGAATCTATTACTCAAGTGAATTGAATTTTATTTTCCCTACAATTTAGATTGTGAGTATTGCCTTAACATGTGCCACCTCAACGTTACAAACTGGACACATCTAGCCTATTTGAGCTGCACCACTTGGCTCAACAATTCAAATAATTTTAGAATTTTTTTTAAATACAAGTCCCAAATCCCTAAAGTTTGTTGAGGTATAAAAATTTAATTAAATATGTTTTTCATTCCGCTAAAAAGAGATGATAAATGAGAGGGACCAATGGCTTGATAAGGTGGTGAACTTGTGGAATTCTTAAATTTACCATATGCTTACAAGAAGAGCCCAAACATATCATAAGAATGAGATTGAAGTCAAGCTTAAGAGATTTTTGTTTAGGGATACATTTATATGAATTTAATTAATTTTTTATCTTTTACATTTATGTTAACTCTTCAATTTAATTAAGTTAGATTTTATTAAAAATGTCAAACCTTTATATCTATTTAATTAAGTCAAATCCAAGTATGTAAATGGCTTGATTAAATTGAAATAAGAACATGTAATCATTGTAGAGCATCCAGACTTAATGAAGAGATCATTGAAATCACCCAAATCTCATAAAATGGAGACCAAGTCAAAGATCAAGCACTGCAGAAATCCAAGGATCAAATGGAGATTGTCAATCCACTAAGAATGATAAAAAACCAAAGACTAAATATTTACAACATTCTAATGAAAACCCCTTAGATTTTACAAAATCAAAGGGATAAATATCAAGTTTTCTTAAACATATAATTTTATAATTAATTTTCAGGTTATGATGTTACATTTTCTTAAACATATAATTTTTTCCTTTAAAATGATAGCAAATGTTTATAATGCAACCCTTGAACATGATCAAAATTCAAAATCATGTTTTCTAACCCTTGAAAAACTATCAAAATTCAAAATCATCTTGTCTATATACCAAAACACTTAAATTTATACACTTGTCACAATTCAAAATAAAGTTAGCAATTCCATATTCTAAACTACTCATAAGTCTACCTACTTAAACACTTATACATACTAGCATAGATCTATCTTAACCCACGATCTAGAAAGCATTGAGAGGGATCCAATTTCTTTAGGTGCAAGTTATTTTTATCTTAAATTTTTAAATGTTCATAAAAAATTACACCTCAAACATTTTGATCCCTTTAGTGTTTGGTAAATCCGGGTTTAACATGGATCTTTTAATTACTTTTCATTTAGTTTTATTATTGGGTTTTTATTATTTGATAAATTAGGCCACACATTTTTCTCTATATTTTTTTTTGTTTTAGCAGAGGTGTTGGTGTAGTGTTAGGTTAAACACACATTGATCTCATCAATTTTATTTGGATGACATTCCTTTATTCTAATCAATAAGCCATAATCAAATATATCAAAATTCTACTCTAAAGCCACACCAAAATATATCTAAATTTTATTATAAAAATGTTTTATTTTATTATGATGAATTATAAAGAAAGTTAGTTAATTTAAATTATTTTAAAATTAATTAAAAATGAAATAAAATAAAAAGGCTAGAATCTCCTAAAAAGGTTGAATATCTTTTAAAAAAGAATTTAGCATTTCCAGTAATCATTAACTAGTTAATATATATTAGAGAGAATAAAAAGACAAATAAACCGAAAAAGAACATCAAAAAATACAAATGATAATTTTCTAAAGAACAAATCTAATAAATTAACATAGATTCATTTTAAACTTGGATTTATCAAGCAGCCAAAAGGATCTAATTTATGGATTTATGCTAATTTATTTTATTTTATTTAAGTATATATTTAATTTATATTTCTCATTTTTTATTTTTATTTATTTATGTCGCTTAACATAATGTTTATTTTTTTATGTCGGAGCATAACATGACTAACTTGACTGGATCTCCCCTATAGTCACGTGACAAAATCTCCCCTATACTGAGCTCAAAGCATCTCAATGCAATAAACTTTTAATTATATCATAATATTTACAAATTTAAACGCACACATTATTATTAATAGGTACATACACCTTCGTCCACCCTAAGAGATACTAAAGAAAGTGAATTTAAAAGTTCTATAAACAAATTATTAGATTCTTATAAAGAGAAAACTCAATTATAATTATAACAAAAAAAAAGAACCGGAACTTTAAGTTCAAGTCCCTAAGTCCCTGGCAAATCATGAAAAATGCTCGGTCATAATTTAATCATTGAAAAATGTTGGATCATAATATTGAAAAACGTTGGATTTAATCACAAGAGCTTTAAGTCCCTGCCCAATCATGAAAAATGCTTGGTCATAATTTAATTTACGATTACGGCCACAATTTAATTTACGATTAGGTAAGTGAATACATGACTTTTTAGGCTGGTGAAAGAAAAATACATGAAATTTTGCAGATTAAAGAATTTCTGAAAAATTGGTCGGCCACAATGTTACACTAAAGGGAAGCTGAATTATAATAGTGGAATTGACATTCATTGTTAGTCTATTGTTGTTTTAAATGTGTTTTGTTTATTTTAAAACGACTATACAATTTATTTTGTTTTTCTATTATTGTGTTTTGTTTATTTTAAACAAGTGTATTTAAGCGATTGTACAATTTGTTTTGTTGTTTTATTTTATGATCTTGATTCTTGTTTTTGCACTCTATAGTAATTTTTCTAAAAGTAAAGATTTATTTTGAAAGGTGCAAAGTGTAGTGTGTTGTTTTATATGTGTTTTGTTTATTTTAAACTAGTGTATTTAAGTGAATATACAAATTTGTTTTGTTATTCTATTTTATGAGTGATTTTTTTTTGTATTTTATAGGGTAATTTCTTAAAGATGTAAAGACTTATTTTGAAAGATATAAACGTAATGAATAAAAATGATGAACAAAAGTATAAGACTCATGATGATGATGATGAATATAAGAAAAAATGTCATTAAATTACAAGAATAGAGATAATTCAAGCCAAAAAATATTTTAGGTTAAAAAATGAAGATTTAACATGCAACCTTAAAATCAAGTGGGCATGTTTATTGTATACAAATTTTTTCCATCTAAACTAATTCTTGAAGATGTTATTGGAAGAAGATAGATATAGGAATTCATTTGATGTTTGATTATTTTCCATTATCTTTACTTAGTCGATGAATAAATTGGTTAAATTGACATCTCCTAGCCATAATGACGAGGAAAGCAACAAAGACCATAAGTTCCTTCACTCATAAAAGATAGTAGTGACAAGGTTAACCACACTGTCTTACTTAGAATTCATATACTTGATGGGATATTGGTCTTTGAAAGGCTCAAATGGTCCCATCAAATTCACAATATTTCAGAAAGTAGTTGGAAACCTCAATATTTACATTAATTTCCAAATTGAATAGTGATATGAATTCTTAACCATCAATATCCTCAAAACCTATCATCCTTCATTTTAACCTTGGATAATTCTAATTTAATTTAGAATCCCATACAAACATATATAAGTGGGTGAAAATTTGAAGTCATTGTACCATAGAAGTAGTTAGGGGTAAGTGTTTACTAGTTTGGTACTTTAAAGGTTAGTGTGTTTTTGAGTTAGTAGTTAGTGAGTTATAGAATTGGAGTTAGTGGGTTATGGAGTTCTATGTTCTCAAATCATAATTCTTTAGCATAACTAGAAATAATGGGGGAGGGAGGAACTTTATGTCCTCATTCTTTGAATCTAGTATAACATCTACCTCAACCTCATCTTTTTGAATTACTTTCTTTGTCTTCTCAAGTTGATTATTGCATGCATATTTCACCTTCTATGTGGAATTGTGACTTATGCCAATATAACCACCTCTTCCTCTACCAAATTATCTCTACTATACTTATGCTATAAATTTTTCTTAACTTAAACACTCAATAATTTATGCTTCTTTTAACATAATGAATCTTATGTAGAATAAGTTCATCTTGAATAATAAATTTTAAATCATAAACATACAATGATGCACATTGTTCTTCATCCCTTTCTTGTCTAGGCTTAAATGAAATCTTGTAAAAATCACTCAAGTGTATGCTTTTACAGTTTGGCTCTTTTATCCGGAATTCAAAATTGCTTGAATATAATGATTATATGTAACCTAAAAACAATTTTCTCTTCCAAAATTTCATAACTGACTTTCTCTAACTTTGAATATTCCCTTTACCCTTTCGAAATTTCTCTCACTACACAAAATTCCACCAATTATAATGCCCCTTTCAGATTTCTATTGGGGATGAATGCCCCTTGGCGATGGTATTCCATTATCTCAAAGCCAAAGTCTTTGCATCTCACTTAAACAATCAATCAATAAATTTGCATTCTAGCCTCCATTGTAACATGAAAAGTCCACCTTTATTCGATTGGTTCTCTTAAAATTACATCAATTATGTTGCAATATCTCTGTACTCAACCTCACTTCTTCTTCATCTTATGATTATGAGCCACTCACTTGGCTTCTTGAACTTGTTTTTTTGTTGTTTAACTCTTCAATTCTTATTTTAGTTCCAATAACTCTTTATTCACCATCATTCTTCCTACTTTCCTCACCATTTTTGCTAAATTCCACCTATAAACTCTACGTTGTCTTCTTTGAGCTTTCTTTTTGCTCAACTATGTTTTAAATCTTCTCAACCCACTATGGTACCACGGGGACTTCACTTAGTGAACCTCTCACATAGCACGTGCGATCGTGGGATATTAAAGAATACCCTTAATTTCGAGAGATATTGACCCAAACTCTTTTTGTTGAAACCCCCTCCCAATACTTAAAACCTCCTCCCCACCCCCTTTTATACCTCAATCCTTATAAACCACCCTACCCACCCCCACCTTAAACCCCTCATCCCCCCAATACCTGCAATATATTGGTTCGATTTTTGATAATTTTAAAACCCACAATATGAACTAACGTGATAAGATATTGGCCAACAAGTGAAGCCCCCGTGTATGGTACCAAACGATGCAATAATGAGTCCAATGGGTGCAATTTTGTAATATCTTAACTCTATATGATTATGCACAATAGTGACAAAAGGAAATGGTTAAAATGTAGATCCAATTTATAGGTACTAATGACAAATAATCACATTAATACATTAGAACACCAAATTCCGCGGTCATGGTCATAGGGCCTACTCATTCTCTTAAATAGAAATATGAAGACATATACAAACATACAATCACACTCCTTAAAGTCAAGTATTAAGGATTAATGGTCAAATTTATCTACTAGTATGGTTGGCTAACCAGCCCAAGCCTCTTCAATTCCATCCTATTCATTTTGATGTTAGTCTAGTTATTCATTTTCCTCATTAGTAACTTCAACTTCCTTCATAACTGTAACCATCACAACTACCTCCACATCCTAATGTCACCACATCTACATTGACCTCTTCATAATTATGGTAATAATCATGTGCATACCACTCTACCTTTCATGCACAACTCTTCACATTCCCTTCACAAATCAAGCATTTAAGTAGTGCTCACCATACTCACTATCTCTCATGCCTTTTTATCATGGACATATCACTTCCATTCACCTAAACCACATATATTTGAGCTCATGCACTTGTTTTGTTCCATGCACCCATTCTTGGTCTTGTATCACACACTTTTGATTGGTATGCATGCTTAGTTTTTGATTACACAAGTTTTTCTTTCTCATGTTGTCTTTTATACTTATAAATACTACTTTGGTGCTCTTATGATATTAGTGATATATAATATTAAAGATAGTTTTAAAGCAAACATGAATACACATATAATATTAAAGAAAACATGAATACACATATAATATTAAAGCAAACAAGAATACACATGATAATTCTATATTTGACATAAAACATTTAAAACTAACATACTCCAAAAGGTTGAGTGGAAACACAAATTAATTTAATGAAAGAAATTTCATATTAATATTGTGAATAAGAACCATTAGCCTAAACCACATGTGTTTGGGCATATCACTTCCATTCACTTAAACCACATGTGTTTGGGGTCATGCACCATTTTGTTCCATGCACCCATGCCTCGTCTTGTATCACACTCCTTCCATTGGTATATTTAGCTTCATTTACACACTTTTCTTTCTTATATGCTATCTTTATACTTAGAAAAACTATGTTGATGCTCTTATGATGTTAGTGATATATTATATTAAAAATAGTATTAGTAAACATGAATACACATAATACTTATATATATGACATTTAAAACTAGCATATCCCTTAAAGGTTGAATGAAAATGTCTAAGTAATTAACATATTGTAATTATAATATTTTATTTAAGAATTGTTCTACTATTTTGATCATAACCTTATACCATGTTATTCAAA
>LPNX011161140.1:10637-26843 GCA_001517045.1 Pseudotsuga menziesii | reverse complement strand
CTATAAATCTAATGAAATCACACTCTAGCTTTGACCAATTACCTAAATCTTTTTTTAAAATTAATATTAAAATACTTAAATAATCATTTATAATTAGTTGCAAAAAAAGTATAAAAATTTCTTTTTAAATATAACTAAAAAACATGTTATCACCCAAACCCTTCCCTAGTCTAGCTCATAATCTATGTCCCATTCATTTAATGCACACCAAGTGAGGATTAGTTGCGATCTTACTCTGTATATCCATTATCTATTTCTTATTCATGGTTGCTTACTAATCACCCTAACTAATATAACTTTAAGATAATGAGCCATTTAACTATGTTCTTAACCTCTACGCACATCATAAAAAGCTCTTTTAAATATAAGTAACATAACTTTGAGATAATAATTTAGCCATTTAACTATACTCTTAACCTATACATCATAAAAAGCTCTTACAAAGATCATATAAGCTCATACATTTACATTTAAATAACATATTATAAAACTAAAACGAATGAAAATTTAGACCTATACTTCGCAAACAAATTTTGACCTTACTTAGCATTATCCATCTTCCTATATTTCCCTTAAACACAGATTCCTATATTAAGGCCATCATCCATTTTTAAACTGCCCAAGTGAGTGGTAAAGAGCGAATAAGAAAGATAATGATACATTTAGTTTATCTATTAAAACCATCGTTCCATTTGTTTTTGTTTTTTGAAGTGGGCATTAAATAGTTAATAAAAATAATATGAAATATTTAATGTTTTATAATATGATTATAATCATTATAGTCATTTAATTTATGTGGGTAAAAGTAGATAGATTACAAGTTAAGTGTTAAAGACTTCTTTTTATTCATATTTATCATTTTATATAATTTGTTTTATATAATCTGGAATTTGAAAAGACAAATATTTGCCTCATCTTTGTATTTTTGTGCAATTTAAAAAAAAACTATAATTTTACTCAAATTATAAAATATAAACATCTATAAATACAAATAATCATATTAAAAAAATCTAGAAATTGAAACAAAGCAAAGCTTCTCTTACAATCCCACTCTCTGCATAGCCTCTTAGACTCTCTGCATTGCTATATACAAATATTTGACATTCGCTTTCCAGTGAAGAGAGAAAACGCAAGCGACTACATTGCGTGAAGGTGTGTGTGACATGACTAGGAGAGTACATTGACTCACAGTTGGTCATGGAGCTACATTTCTGTCATTCATTGTTACAGCGTCCTGCCACATGGCGTGAAGGTGTGTGACATGAGTAGGAGAGTACATTGACTCACAGTTGGTCATGGAGCTACATTTCTGTCATTCATTGTTACAGCGTCCTGCCACATGGCGTGAAGGTGTGAGAGACATGAGTAGGAGAGTACATTGACTCACAGTTGGTCATGGGGCTACATTTCTGTCATTCATTGTTACAGCGTCCTGCCACATGCATATATCCACTATATAATCCATTATTCTGAGAGGTTAGGTTGACATTCGGTTGATTTTTTTTTTTTATCACACTACACAAGCAACAGACTGAACATTTTCGAGAAATCCAGGGCCGAGCTCATTAGCATGCTTGGTGAAGTAGAGGCCATCAAGATCCTGGTGAAATCCATATTTATAGCCACAATTGGAAAAAATGATTATCTCCTTTACTCTCCTTCCTGTGTTGCCTATTAGATTTTCAAAATAGGTCCATTAAAACTGCTAACAATATTCATTATGTTAATAAATGCTGTGGCCGCAGCATTATGGCCGGTTAGATTTCAAACAAACAAGTTGAAATCCAATAACCTACAATGCTGCTGCTACCACAGCATTTATTACTCTGCTCTATGTAAAATATTTTTTTATGAAAACAATAGTAAAAATGACAAGCTATCAGTTTGAAGAACAAGTGGGAAGAACCGATAAAAAAAATGTAAAGTCAAAAGGTATCAATGCACGGAGACTCTATTAAACGTATCAATGATTTACATTATTCCAATCTCAAAGGAGACCCTACGTAGGTAGTAGGTGGTGAACGGATTCGATTGAGGCTCATGGAAACGACAGCTTTATACAAATGACAGACCATCAGTTTCGAAGGACAAGTGGGAAGAATTCTTATCAATGCAAGGAGAGAACTGATATAATAACAAGAAAGTCGTATTCATTGATTTTTATAAGGGGTTTTTTTTACCACCCATGAAAACATATTGAGGACGAATGAGATGGTGATATTGTAAACAAAAGAATAATTGACAAACATAGAGAAAAGATGGCAAATAAGACATATTGAGCACGAATGAGATATGACAGTGATATTGTAAACAAAAAATAATGGACAAACATAGAGAAAAGACGGCAAATAAGACATATTGAGCACTAATGAGATAGTGAAATTGTAAAAAAAAAATAATTGATAAACATAGAGAAAAGATTGCAAATAAGTTGATTATGACTTATGAAAGACCCAACAATGGGAAATTATGACTTATGAAAGACCCAACAATGGAAAATCATTGAACATATTGAGCATGCATTATCTACAGGTATCCAAAATAGATTGATGCTCTAGATGCACAAATTAGACTAGAGTCTCAATGATTGATTGACATGAGTACTCATGATCACACTACTACTACGGTAGTAGAAACATTGGCACTATTAAAAAAAACGTTGTTTCAATCAAGGGAAAACATCCTTTCATTCTTGGGAAGAGCAATAGTATGAAGTGGGACAAACAACTAAGAAATGGCAAAAGTGACCATAATAATCAAGAAGTTGAGTGCACACATGTCAATTTACATGCAAAGGTTTTAGATTAGAAATGTCATTGTGTCTATATTTAAATTCGAGATTAGAAGTTATGTGGTTAAGTTATTATATGCATCTATCGAAATGCTATATATGAGAAAGCAATATATGTATTTTGAAAAAACATATTTTTGATGTTCGATGAAGAAATTATGTAATAATAAAATAATAATCTTAAGGGGAGACTGTATTGGTTAGTATGCTTGGATGATTCACAATTGATTGCAGTTCAATTTTTGATAGTTTGATTTTTCAGTGTTATATGTAACTCGACGGGCCTTGACACACAAATAAGTTCAAGGCTCTGCACTTCCATGTGAAAATAAAATAAAATAATATATCTAATATTTATGATACATCAAGTAATGTATGTATGTATTTTCAATTTCTATATATCTTAAATTTCTATAAAACAAGTAATATATATATATATATATATATATATATATATAGAGAGAGAGAGAGAGAGAGAGAGAGAGAGAGAGAGAGAGAGAGAGAGAGAGAGAGAGAGAGAGAAGATTTATTTTAAATCTAGGTTTAAAATGGATTTATGCTAGTTTACATTTTTTTAATATTTTATTTAAGCCATATGTAATTTGTATTGTTAATTTTTTATTTTTTAATATTTTTTATTTATGTCGGCTAGCATAATGTGACTAACGTGACCCCCATATTGGATTGAAGAGCACCTCACTTAGTGAAGCTTTCATTTGAAAGAATAGAGGTGTAGGAGGACTTATAATGTGATATATAATTTTAAAGTTAATATTAATGGTTAGTAGAAATATAATAGAGCTATATTTAATTTGAGGTAGGTTAGAAGTCATATAGTTTATCCATTGGAGGGTATTCCATCTTCTCTGCAGGCCATCCATATTAGCTAATCTAGACAATGGAAAAGTTCCTTAGCCTTGGGAACCACTTGCAATTGTGGGAGGACTTATAATGTGATATATAATTTTAAAGTTAACATTAATGGTTAGTAGAAATATAATAGAGCTATATTTAATTTGAGGCTAGAAGTCATATAGTTTATCCATTGGAGGGTATTCCATCTTCTCTGCAGGCCATCCATATTAGCTAATCTAGACAATGGAAAAGTTCCTTAGCCATGGGAATCACTTGCACTTGTGGGAGGATTTATAATGTGATATATAATTTTAAAGTTAACATTAATGGTTAGTAGAAATATAACAAAGCTATATTTAATTTGAGGTTATAAGTTATATAGTTAATCCATTTTAAGATGTTTTAAATATTGTAACGTGATGACATAGATGATATTGTAGCAACCCATTGGAGGGTATCCCATCTTCTCCTCAGGCCATCCATATTAGCCAATCTAGACAATGGAAAAGTTCCTTAGCCTTGGGAACCCACTTGCACTTTTGTTAACTATATTCATAGCTATGGTATCGAGCACGATAAGGTCAACTCATAATCCTACAGAGGATTATTAGACCTAACATATATGATCCATTTTCATTGAAGGGATGATATGATCAAGTACAAGAGAAATCATGTGGTAGGATAGGTTTTAATGTTCCTTTAAATATAATGCATATCATTTTGCTCTCCTCTGATTGGGATCTAATAGATGGTACATTTACTTTTAGGATTGTGAATGTGGATGATTCTTGTTTTCTTAACTTTGTTAACCAATTTTGAAAGTTCTATAGGAAGGGATCCAATTAAATTTCATTTTAGTTCTTAGAATAAAGCATAAGGGTGACCTAGTAGCAAACCCTAGACCTCAAATCGTGATAGGAGGTGAGAAGGCGAATAAAAACAAAAAGCACATGGTCAAGACAATGAGGGGAATCATGGAAAAAACTATGTCAAGAAGAAGCAAGTTGCGAGTTCAATTCTACGGGAGGATATAAAAATGAATGAAGTCATCGATATAGCAAGATGAGTGTTTACTAGTCGATTCTTTGATAAAAAAATTGTGGAAGCCACCCTTAAAGAATGGTTGAAGGAGCATTGGGAACCCTAGATTAGTTACCTACTACATTTCACATACTAATGCAGGGATGTATTACATTCATCCCAAGGGGCAAGAAACATTCTTTAAATATTTTGGGGAATCAATGGAGATGGGGCAAAACTTCTTTAACTATTAAAAAATGATCCATGTTTTAACACTCCCTCAAAGAAGTTGACAGTGCCACATGCTTGGATGAAACTACCGAAATTACTGCTAGAGTTTTGTTTCTTAGATGTTTTTAATTCTATTGGTATTAGTGTGGGCACTTCCTTGGAAATTGATGATAGCTTCATGTGCACAAATTTCTATTTGATAACCCATAATATACTGGATTTTGGCTTAAGGGAAGAGTTGGCAGATGAGGAAAGTCTAGTGGTGAAATGATAAACTTTTTGTCAATCTTTGTTTTACATATTACATAGGAGTGATATTTTGTCGTTTGTTAGTACTATGATTATGACCATTTGTCTAATAAATGCACACTCAAATATTTGAGATAGGGCTAGCAAAGGAAAGAAAATGAATTTTGGCTCTCTAATGAAGAATTTGGTTAAGTCCTTGACAAAAGTAGGGGAAGTCAAAGAGAAGGCCTCTAGCCTAAAATTCGTGCCAAACTCAAAGGTGAATGCAGATCTAGGGTGCATGCCCAAAGTTCCAATCCCTTCAAGGAGGACACGTGCAACATATTAGCCAAAAGGTGATTGAAGGGGAAGATCGCCTTTGAAGAATGGGTCTTCAACGTCTTTGGGTAAGTCCTCAAATTCCCACTTGATTTTTTTTCCAGATCTTGGATATTAGTTCCTAGATGAGTGTTTTTGGTTGAATGGTGGAATTCACAATAAGAACATCGATTTGAGCCATAACTAAGGAGTAATAAAATAAAATATATAAATACTGAATAATAATAAAAATAATAAAAGATAACTAGTAATTAGAAATGATTAATTATCTAATTAACTAAAAGACATGCCCTTTCATGTGAATAGGCACAAGTAGGCCTATTTAATTGAGTCCCGATTGTATTGTAAAAATCATATTTGTATCTTATTATATATTCATATTTTATACATTCTGCTTCTTTGGAACTTGGCTTTTGGCCATAATCTAGGACCTTGTCCAAATTCCAGCCTTTGGTCACAAACCATTCTTGGAGCTTATCCAAAACATGGACCTTGGCCATTATTTTTAATTTAGGCCTTTCGCAAAAAAAGATCCAGTCAAGCTAATAAACAAAATATAAAAAAGGAGAAAATAATAAATTATTTCGGCTGCAAATAAGAAGAATAAACCAATAAGTAAGAAAAAAAATATCACAAAGAAGAATTGGGAAAAATAATTATCTGAAAGTGAAGCAAAAAAGATTATATAATGGAAATGTTGCGTTAAATGGAAATACACACATTGGTGCATCCTAATGCATGATGCATTGAATCATAATGCTCATATAGCTAAACTAATGCACTGGAGATTATATAATGTATCGATGTGTCTAAATTCATAGAGCACCGATGTAGGATAGAATATTTAATAATATAATATATGTATTTAATTTTAATAAAATTATAACTTAACCATGGTGATTACTACCAAAAATAGCACTACCAATTTTGAATTTTGGAAATAAATTATAGATTTTGATTTTTAAAAATTTCCATAAATATCTCGGTGCGTTGGGATGTCATAATCACATAGAGGGATCTATCCAAATAACATACAAAGATATGTATTTTTGAATTGAATCTATAGTGTTCTTTAAATATTAAAATGTAACCATGCACCATACTGTCTAGCACATTGGGGTAGGGTAAAATAAAAAAATATATTACTGAATGTAATTTCATTTGTAGTTTTATTTCAGTGCTTGATATCACAGAAGCACTGGTGCATAAACTTATTGTATGACCACCTATTCATTGGTTTTGTTGAGTTGTATCCCTTGCTTCGATTCACTAGTGGATTTGAAATTTGGAAAATGATCCAATAACTTATTCCTTTGTCTATGTGGAAAGCATGCCTCCTTAGTCGACAAGACAATACGTGAAGTGTTTGTCACCTCCTCTTTACATTTTAGCATATTAAAATTTAAAATTTACCTTTCATTTGCCATTTTTAAATTTTTTAAATTTCTTAATTCCATGTAGTGTGTTCAAGCTGTTTGGCTCATACTAGAAACATGGGGCGCCTTTGTGAATTTACATGGTGCACCAAAATTGGTATATTAATATGGTGCATTTCCACCACTAATACACATATTTTAACAATATTTTTGACCCAATATATGCAATTCATATTGTACAAACACTTCGTACATTGTGCATCTATATATGTGAGGCACAATGATAAGCGGGGTTATTAAGTACCTTGCTCATTTATTTGATGCATTTTATAATGTACAAAAGCACTATTAAAGGTGCTTCCTAATATTAGAAACATTGGTAAAATGTAGAACAATGTCATACACATGTGGTTTTGTGATGTGTTTATGGTAGATATACACCAAATGTGGTGCACACCTTCATTATAAATGTTCATGATATTTAGTGTGCATTTCTGGATGTATGGAGACATCGATGATGATGCATTTGTATATATTAAGTGCACTAATGATTGTGATATGCATTAGTGTGATGTACTGAGCACCATTACTTTGTACTTTATGTTTTAGTGCCACTAATGGTGTAATGTATGTTTAAAGGTGCACTAGTAGTGTTCGATAATTTTTTTGCAAGAAAAAAATAATTTCAATTTTTAATGATAAAATTGATACACACACACATACATTTGTGTGTAATGAAATTTGTATGTGGATCACATATAGTGACAACAAGAAGAGAAACAACAAGTCGACACATATAAATTTTTATGGGCATGGGAGGCACAAGAGAGGGAGATAAATTTGTACCCTCATCCTATTACAATATATAATCATCTCCTATTAAAGAGTGGTGGCTTCCTAAAATTTTATGAGGAGGCTACATCCCTCAAAGGGAACATGGTTCTATTGAGGAAACTTATCCATCTCTGGGATCATGTCAGGCATTCCTTTAGTGTCAATCTTGATCTATGGTACCAACCTGCAGATGAGGACATATACTTCATTACTATGCTATCATAGAGAGGGGAGTTTTCCCCAGTTTCCTAATATACCACTTGTCGTTGTAGGAGAGAGTCAATTGGCATATGTTATAGATATGTTAATGAGGACATCATTGAACTTGGTCAAATCTAGTTTGCTAATGGCTAGTTGGATTCACATTCATTTGGTGTAGAGGAGGTTAGGCATCTCTCACTTTTGGTCTTGAAGGTGGCACATTGCAACATTGATGGGAAACAATTTATTTTCCATCTATTATAATATGTATATTCTTTAGTGCAAATACCTGGATGTATTAGGTGGTATGCCACTTTATTGTGACAATTTTGTTTAGAGGGTGATTTTTTTTGAGGGGAGGATTAGCTTCCCTTTTGGTTCATAGTAATTTTGTTTATTTTTAAGAGGTTTTCGAGCACTAGTCCATCATTCAACCAGCTTCCTCATAGATTTAGGACTATTGTGCATATGTACATGTGGGGGAAAATGTGTTGACCAAAAGGGGCCAATCAAAGTTCTCATGTAAGGTCACTCTAGAGGTACTATAGATGCTTGCTTGTGGGGATAATCATACATTGGATCTTGTGCAATACCCATACATAGGGTTAGATTAGAGAGGATGTCATAACATCCTATTTACCCAATATGGGCCACTAGATGCTAGAGGTAATATCAACATTATGTTTTAATTAATTTAGTTTCATTTTTTTTTATCTTATTTAATGCACATGTAATTTATTTTAACATTTTCTTTAAATTGTCTAAGTATTGTTGTTTATTATTTCATAGGTATTGGCACATATGTTGGGATGTTTCTCCACAACATGATGAAGAGTGACATATGTAAATGAGTTACCTAAAATATAGAGACTTGGCCTACGACATAGGTCAAATCATAGAGTTTGTCTAGAGTTGGAGAATTGATTATGTGCAGTGATGGTATGACCTTGAGTGCTCCCTATACGAGTCTTTACCATACAATATTTTGAGCTTAATGGTACATATGTGTCCATTCCATGCGATATGACACTAATTATGTGTCATTTTTTTGGTATGGTCATTCTACTATAGAGGAAGAGGTTGGATTATCATCACCATCAATATTTATCTTCTAATTCATTTTCTAAGGATGGTGATCATCCACCTCTTCAACCCCCTCCCATTCCTCCTCCACTAGTAGAATAACCACCCTCTCCCCCTCCATAATCCAAGCAACTACCCTCTTCTCCTCATTTATCCAACCAACAACCATATCCTCCTCCACTAGCTGACCAACCATTGTCTCCTCCTCCACGAGTCGATCAACCACTTTCTCCTCCTCTATAGGTCAATTGACCACCCTATCGTCCTCCACATCCTTACCGAAAACCCTCACCTCTTCACCTAGACGATCGACCATCATCGTCTCCTCCACTAGCTAACTAACCACCATCTCGTTCCCCTCTAGTACCCAATCGACCGACTACTACATCCATTGCACTCATCGATACTATAGATGGGATGGTCTCCTTGGGTGATATAGCTTTTGGTGGGGAGATATACCAACTAATTTATTCTACATTATTATCTAGTAGAGGTACTGGTGCCTCTAGATTTTGTGGTGGAGGTACTAATTCCTTTGGATCCGTTGGTGGACCAACTAGCTTATAGCAATTATCTCTCTCTCTCTCTCTCTCTCTCTCTCACACACACACACACACACACACACACACACACACACACACATTTGATGGCTACGATGTATCTTTTACATATGTATTTGAATTTTATATTTGACTTGAGATGTATGTTTGAATCATATATTGATTATGATATTATCGTTCATATATATTATGCATTTTCATATCATGTTGATGTTGATGTTTTATTTATAAATATACTGTGTATATGTTAATGATTTATATTATTAATGATTCCTCAGTTTTTAAATTTGGAATGTATCACTCATATTTCAAATTTGATATGGTATTTTTGACATATTTGAGATGCAATATCTAACATATATATTGATTTTGATATTAGAGTTCATGCATATTATGCCTTTTCATATCACAATAATGTAGGTCACGCTGTTTATAAAATGTAATGTGTGAGTTAATGATTAACACCATTAACGATTTCTCTATTTGAAAATCAAATTAAAGATGTACTGATGATTTAAATTAGTGATACCATATAATGTTTAATTGATGTGTTTAATGAAGTTTATATTTATACTCTTTGTTGCTGCAACCACTGGAGTTCACGTGATTGCAAAAATAATGAATAATAAGCTACTGCAATTGCAATTACCAAAGTTTATATTCATACTCTTCATTGATGTTTATTAAATAGTTTTTAATTTCAATTCGTTCCTTAGTTATTTTAGTAAAAATATGTTAAGTTTTAATTAAATTTTTTATTTCATTAAAAATAAATATGATATTTAGAATTTTCAAAATGTTTTGTAAGAATATATTTAGACACATTAAGATTATTGTAAATACTTTAAAATTGAATGTCAAATTTACATCGCATGGAATGCACTTTGTTAAGATAATATTTTTTTCATTGCGTACTATATATATATATATATATATATATATATATATATATATATCAAACGTTGGGATAAAATGGAGAGAGTGTTCTTTAAATTCTTTTTTTCAATCATCCCTTCCACACAATCACAAAATACTAGATAGATAAACACATTACATATTAAATTGATTTTGAATCAATTAAAATGATTTAAAAAGCTTGAAAAATGTTCTTAACTATAAGCTAATAACAAACAATTATTTGTAATCCTTGATTAAATATTTAGATGAAATATAATAACAGTTACTACCAATGGTAAGTGTTTTTTTCAGAATGAAAAATTTAAGAATTATATATAATGTAATTTACAACATTTTTTGAAATGTCTTTAAAATTTTGAAAAACACTTAAACTTATATGTAATTACAGTTAGAATACTTTAACTTAATTATAATTTATATAATATTAAAACATATTTACTAAGGAAATACGATTATAGGTTATGGAGTATTGAACCTTTGTGTTGTCATTGATGTCAAAGTTGAACGTTTGTGTTGTCAAAGGACAAAATTGAACCTTTGTGTGGTCATTGATATCAAAGGTGAATGAAGTGCATGAAGACTTCCTCAAACAAATCTAGTTTGAAGAAATACGTAGAGAAAAATATGGAAGTCCAGAAAGTCAAAAGATCCCAATATGACATGGGTCGTATGTGCACATGTAACAACCTTGAAGAAGAAGTTAGGAGAAGAATACAAAATAAGAGGATGTGTGAAAATACCACTATGGTACGAGACTTATGTAAGCAGTTAGAAGAAGAATACGAAAGTTAAAGATACATACTTCTGTGAAAATACCACAAAGAAAATGGCATGTGTGCGCTAAACCTCACAAAGTTGAATTGAGAAAAGTGGCACGCTAACACAAAATATAACTTGATCAAGACGTAAACAAGTTGGGGCATCATTGAGTTTAAGGAATCCCAACAAGTGGACACATATCTTGACTCATAAGGAGTATAAATAAGCAAGAGATGGATGTGTTGAAATAATATTGAAGAATGAAGACTTGAAGAAAATCTATTTTGGGGAAAGCTTTGAATATTTTTTATGGGTAACCATAGGTCCAACTCTCCATTGAGACTGCCTTCTGCCCACTACTACAAGTATGCATTTTTGAGACCGCCTTCTTCCCACTACTACAAGTATGCATTTTTATGTGTAACAAAAATAGAATGGATCTTAGAGTTGACTCTCCTCCTTGGAGAGACCACCCTCAATCTGCTACTACAGATTGATACAAAGGGAAAAATCCACTACTATTAAACTAAGAGGGACAATTCAACAACAATGGTAGAGTATATAACGCATACCCATTTTTTGAAGTTTGATGCTCTTCTCGCAAGGTATCCTTTATACCACTCCTTTGTAGAAGTAGATTCCTCCTTCCATCGAGATAACTTTAGAGGAATTTACCTTTCTCCCAAGAAATCAAAGTGAAAATCATGGCAGTGTGAGGAGACTTTGATATTTCTGGATGGATGCAAGAAGAGGTCGCAACCCTCCTTTTTCAAACCATCCCGATATTATCCCCCAATATTGGAATCTGTTCCATATCCTAGAAACCGTTTATTCTTTTATAAATATTGAATCATTTGTAATATATATATATCATAGTTACCTTAATCATAGGAGGAAAAATACATTTTTATCTTACCATTTATAAATGATATGTGTATCAATTTATCTTTCTTACCCGTATGTTCAAGTGGTTAAAATATAATTATTTAGAAAGGGAAAACCCAAGGTTCTTTCCCATATTTTAAGATGAAGGTTCAAAAAGTAAATATAATATTTAGTTTTTACAGAGGTTTTTCATCGTAATAATAAAATAGTATTTAGCTTCTTTGATAGACTCATAGGTAGTAAATGTCTTACTATTTATTTTCTTGAAGTGCCCCCAATACTTAAGATAACATCCGTCATCAGATCATTTTTTCCTCACCCTAGTGGATTCATGCCCCTATCGTTAAGTCAAGTCAAGTCAAGTCCTTCAGTCTCAGTCTACAGAGGGAATTCACAACTTAAGAAATACATAGAAATTACTTACAATGCTTTTACCGACCTTGATATTTTCACCGAAAGGTTGCACATTATACATTCACCTCTATATTCTCCATTGTAAAAGAATGGAAGTAGCGAAGGGGATGTTACAATGGAAAAAAAATCGAGTAAAATTTACATTTGGTGCTACAAGATCAAAGGGAATTCTAGAATTAATACATAGTGATGTGTTTGGACTTGTTCCTGTTCCATCATTAGGAAAACTTTGTGTGTTATGTTTAATTTATAGATGATTTATCAAGGAACACATGGATATATTTTCTTCAAAAGAAATATGAAGTATTTGCTAAGTTTAAATAATTTAACACTCTTGTAGAAAATCAATTAGAAAATAAAATAAAAGTGTCGAGGACAGATAATGGTGGATAGTTCTGCAAGAATGAATTCGAGGACTTCTCTAAGAAGTGCGATATAGAAAGGAATACGACTACTCCATACACACCTTAATAGAATGGAGTTGTTGAGAGGATGAATATGACGGTTATGGAAAAGGCAAGGAGCATTCTAAGCAGTGCTAGGATATGACACGAATTTTGGGCAGAAGTAGTGGAGACAACATGTTACTTGGTAAATCGATCACCCACATCAACACTGATTGATAAAAATCCACAAGAGGTATGGACTGGTAAGAAAACCTCTATTAAGCATCTAATTTTTTTTGGTTCTGATGCTTATGTACATGTTCCAAAGGAGCAAGTTGGATAACAAAGATGAGAAGTGTATCTTTATTGGCTATAAATATGGTATGAAAGGTTATAAGCTTTGTAATCTTGTAACTAAGAAGATTGTTTACAGTCGAGATGTTGTGTTTAGAGAGGTCAAATAAGTCCCTAGATAGGAAGTGAATCCAATGGAAAAGGAACCCGAGAAAATAGAGTTTGAGTTAGAAGGTGAAGAATGTAACTCAACAGAAGAAGATGAATTAGAAGAAGAAGAAACTCATACCCCAGTTTTGAGGAGATCATCTTGAGAAAGAAGGAAACCAGAAAGGTATTCCCCTCCTGATTTTCGCTCTCATTTTACTTTCTCTATTACTGATGATGATCCTAGAAATGTGAAGGAAGCCGTTGATTAAGAGGATAGTGATCTCTGGAAAAATCCCATGGTTGAAGAAATGGATGCCTTGGACAAAAATGAAACTTGGAATCTAGTCCAGTGACCAGTTGGAAGAAAATCCATTGGGAGAAAATGGTTTTTTAAAAAGAAGTTGAATGTAGAAGTACAAAACCCGCTTGGTAGCAAAGGGATATTCTCAGTTAGAGGGAATTGATTTTGGTGAAATATTTTCTCAAGTTGCAAAATTAAATTTTATTGAGACTCGGAAATTTCATATTTTCATCCACTTTATCTCCCGCTATTCCTCACATTTCATTGTCCCATTAACCTTTTATCATACCATTTCCATACATATATGTGGGTTTCACCTTATTATTTCCACTTTATTCATTTTAGTATTTTAAGTGAATTTATGATTAAGAGATTAGAAACTAAACATATTTTTCACTAATATCTCAAATATGGATGAGCTTTGCAATATGTAAGAATATGTGAAGGATTAATTCAAGAAAGGACTTCTCGAATATCTCCTCCACCATTTCAAGGAGATAATTATTCAAGCTAATTCTAATGAGAAGATCATGAAGATTTGGTTGGCATATCCTATTTAGGATTTATGAGAGACATGTGGAGAATTTGTGAGAGACATGTGGAGGATTTGAAGCGATCATATCTTGTAATGATAGGAAAGTAGTTGAGTGGTTGAGTCAATAGTGGATCTGTCATTATGAGATGGTTATCTCCTTCATGTATAAAAGAGAGTGCTCTCTCTTCATTTCATTAATCAGATATAGAATCATAGGATATAGATCAGAGATAGATATTAGAGTGTAGAAGTTAGTCTTGACTTTGTAATATGGAGAAGGGAATTCTTAGCTTTTGTTCATAATCTTGGTTTGATGATTTCATGATTTATGATTGATTCTTGTGATGTAATTTAAGATTGCTTTATGGTTAATGTGAGCTCACATGTGTTGTCTTGTTTCTCTTCATATGTTGTCTTTATTTTATGCAATTTTACTTTCAGTCGTGTGTTTCATCTTCCTGCATTAGATTAGCAATTGCGTGTTTCAGCTTAAGGGGGGTTAGATTAGATTAGTCTTAGTTTCACGGGGGGTTAGATTAGCTTAATTTCGCTTAAGTCCTGCATATACTTTGCATGTGCTTCGTAAGCCTACGAACCTCGGATTGACAAATTAACTGGTTGGGAAAATACTACAACGGAATTAAAATGACATTAATTTGACCCAACATTTTGGCGCTGTTGCCGTGGAAGCACGATGGATTGAAGTTTAGTTTGATTTTTCTGCAAGTGTACACTAGAGTGTGAATTTCAATTTCTGCAATGAGTGAATTTCGATTTCTGCAAAGAGTGTTTCAATTCTGCAAGTGTGAATTTCAATTTTAGCAAGTGTGTTTTTCACAACTGTGAAGAGTAATTGTTTTCTGTATAGAGTGTTTTTTTTTAATTTGTTTCAGCAAGAGTGTTTTTTTGAAAATTTTTCTTTTAGATTTGGGTGCTGTAAGAATCCCTTTTTCAAAATGATTTAACAATGAGTTTAAGCTTGGAACAACTCACTTAGATTAGTGCAAAAGTAGGGATCTCCTCTTCTCACGAAGAGGAGATCCTGAAAGCAGCCGAGAGCTTAATTACTCCTCCAACAACATTTGAGGAATCCTGCACATTTGATGGAGAACAATCATGCGAGAAAGAGGTCGAGGAGGACCACGAGGAGTTGCAGCATGATCTGAGGAGTGAAAACTATGCCTACGAAATCCCTATCGAACGATGGTTTCAAGCGATTACGAGGTTAGAACAATTTAGTTTTTCTTTTTTTCTAGTTAATTCACAATCACAACAACTAATTTCACACATTTCTGTTTATCCTCATCTTCTATTTGCAAAAATAACATTGAACATATTTTTATTGTTGTTACATGAATGGCTACACTGGATATTTAACTACACGTAACTATTTTCTAAATCCCAATTAGCATAAAGTAGGTAGGAGTAGGATTTTATTTTCAATTTTTTCCAGAATAAGTATGCTCTCCTCCGCGCTTCGTGCGATCACGAGGATCAGAAAGTAGAATGTTTTCTAATGTTTTCAGGAAATAATAAATTAATTTTTGCAACATACCTAATCGATTTCATCTTTATTTTGCAAATCATTATCTCCATTTGCTAAAACTTTTTCAATTTGTAAAATAAAACTAGTCTACAAATTCATGTGGCAAATTCATTTTAAACTAAAACATTCACTGAAATTATAATAGCTACAACTCCAAGCTGAAACAACGCAATTTCGAGCTGAAACAACAGCTGAAGCAGTGTCACGCCTATGAAATTATCATAGGTTGGAGTCGCAGCCATCTCTTTGTCTTCATCCTTCATCCTGCAGTTCAATAAGTTTGCGAGAAGAAATTTCAAAATTCTTTGATTTGATTTCCTGAAAAACATAAAGTACATATGGTCTGCAATTTAATGCGGGTTGAAAGTGAATCGAGTTTTTTTCAAGATGAAACAACGCCGAAACACATAAGCTGTAACAGCTGTAACTGAGACTACGTGCTGAAACTGTGCCGCGCCTACAATCAATTGAACTGCATCTTCTGGTTTCAACTTTTGGTT
>LPNX011161140.1:0-10026 GCA_001517045.1 Pseudotsuga menziesii | reverse complement strand
TAATGCGTGCATTTCTCCGCAACTTGCAATAAACAATAAGATGGAAATTGAAAAAAAAAATATACAACTCCCCATAATGATTAAATTCATGGTATGTAACGATGCTTCATTTTCATCTTCAACCTCGACTTAAAACCTGCAACAACAATAAAATTCATAAGAAAATGCTTAGTTGTTTCATAGAATTCTTCCCTTTGGCCTTTTCCTGGATCGATGATAGCTCAATTGCTAGCAATATCACAGCTAAAAACTCCAGGATGCAACACCGTGGACAGGTAAGGGATATGAGATGCTTCTAAATTCTGTACACTCAACTTGAGCCGCGAATAATTGACCAAATCCCACTTATTCTTTATGAATGAAAATGGAAGTTATTCATTTTCGGATTCTGTTTGCTATAAAAAAATAAATTGAATGAGAATCGTCTTAATAGGAGCATATCTAGATTATAACTTACCATGCCATATGTTTTGGAGATTCTGCGTTAAATCTGTAGATGGATGCGATTTTTCTAATTATTGGTTACATGCATATCTTCCAACCCAGCCATCTAGCTCAATATCCATTCCTCCCATCTCAAAAATAAGTCACCCAATATTTATGCTGTTTTCAATGCCTCATTAATAACCGCCTAAACACCTGCTGAAATTTTTCGATGGACAATGGAGAAACGTCGCCCCAATTAATGGAAGACAAGGGTAGCATTTGAAGCTATTCCAAGCAACAAGAAATATTAATGACCACTCTGAATTCGACTTGAATGTGGATGATCTTTTCAATTCACCAGAACTCTTATTGAATATCATACATTGAATTCTTATTGGGCAAGGGATGCTTAAATTTATTTTATTTTTGCAAGGTTTGTAATACATGTAGTAAAGGAATAATGAGTGTTTTAGGCTGCACGATAAAAAAGTTTCCTTTCCATTCTGGTTGCACGTCGAAAAAAAAAGTTGAGTGAAAGTGGCATTGAGAATCGACCAGTCAGCATATCTTGACAGGCATGGTGGAAAATAATATTGTATTGCATGAATGAAAATACCTGAACCACTCAACTTGTTTTTATTTATTTATTTATTTTTCTTTTCCGTCAATTAACGCCCATTTGCAGACAGTCAACTTTGGGTGGAGTTTATGAGCAAACCGTGATGAATTTCAAAAATTGGGCACATGGGTTTTGTGCATAAGGGTCTCATTTAGTTGACTATCAAGGGTTTTGTGAAAATTCGACTTGGTTTGAGAGCAGTTTGCATTTTTCTGAACATGAAAATGCCAAATTTCGCGATGACCGATTTTCACTTTTCTCTTTGCTAGATCACGAATGGTGTAAATATGCTGCATGATATTGACTTAGGGTTGTTAGTTTCAGGAATTTGGTGCTCACAACAGATTTCAGAAAATGAAGAACACTCATAAAAATATGACACTACGATAGCTTATCCGAGATGAATGCTTCCTGTGCATGGTTTGGTGATATCACAACTTGGCAGAGCAGATGGTTTCAAACATTGTTATGGATCGATACCTTTTGTGAGTTCTCCATCCATGAAACATGAATGAGATGATAGTACCATCTGGTGCAAGCTTCTCCTCCCAGGCCTAGGTGATGCGTTTGATTTTAAATTGACATATGCATGTGTGTTAAGTGGAATATCTAAAGATGCACGATAATGCAGGTTTGGTCAAAAAACTCCTATTGTGCACAACTGTCAGGAAAAATTTAAAACAACATATTCTTGTATCATCCCAATAAATTATCCTTGCTGGTTTAATATCTATTTTCCATATCATGACGCAATCTGGTTGTCACAACTAGTTATTGCAGTTGGTTGTTACAGCCTGTTGTTGCATCCCGATAGTTCATTTTAAAATCCATAAAAAGTGCAATAAACCAATTTTCTCACAACCTAGAAAGCTTCTTGTGTGTCACAGTTGGCTTGTTGCAGCTAGTTGGTGCAACCGGCTTGTCGCAGTTGGCTGTTGCAGCTGGCTGTCACAGCTCGCAATTGCAGCTATAAGTGGTGTTGCAACTGGTTGTTACAGCTAGCTATCGCAGCTGGGTGTTGTGGCTGCTTGTTGCAACTGGTTGTCGCAACTGGCAGTTATTGCTATAGGTGGCTGTTACAACTATTAAAATTTTTAAAAATGCTTTGTTAAAGAGCTGAGACATTAATGCTGAATCAGATAAATTCAATTTTGAGTGTTTTTGCCATTATTTTTATTTTATTTTATTTTGGTGTGTTATAAAAATAAAACAAAAACAAGAAAAAATATATAAAATTATAAAAATGATTTCTTTTGTTTTATAAAAAGAAATCAATAAAAAATAAATTTTGCACAGGGAAATTTTATATATATATATATATATCACAAAAAGTTAAAAAAATAAAATAACCAAAACAAAAATAAAGTTGCAAATGGACGTTTTTATTTTTCCCGAAATTGCTTTTATGATTAACGCTGAATTGTTTTTCTTAAAGTCACTTTGACAATAATCGCAGATGAAACCAGCACAGGAAACATGTAATTTTCTTTGCAGCTTATGTACTTCTTTCCGCATGATATGTTTTCTTTTACGAACTTCTCACAAGTTTCATGCTAGGTTGCATGAGGACATGCAACCATATCAGTTGGGGAGGGAGAACTATATTCAATACATATTCACTAATAAGTTTTCATGCAGGATTTTGTACTAAGTTTTTTTTTCTAGGTTTCAGAGATAGTCACATTTTGCTGCTGAAGTGACTTTTCAAAGAAATACAAAACTTTTGAGAAACATGCTTTGATAGACAGTCTGAAGGAGTTGTTACTCATCATTAGAGGAATTTTGGGGTCTAAAATGGGCCTCCTAAGGAAAATAATAAAATAATAGTTAAAATAATAAAATAATAGTTAAAATAATAAAATAATATTGATTAATTTTGGAGGAAGACAGAAAAAAACTACTTTTTGTGTTCGTATTTTCGACATATCTCCCTGTGTTTTTACTCAAATTTCAATTAGGAGAGCTCGTTGGATGCGGAATTTGATTCTGCATCCAACGAGTACCCACACTCCATACTTTTGACGGACCCCGCTACCCCAAAAACAAGAAATACCTGAAAAAACGTGATGATGATGTCATCATCACGTTTTTTCAGGTATTTCTTGTTTTTGGGGTAACGGGGTCCGTAAAAAGTATGGAGTGTGGGTATTCGTTGGATGCGGAATCAAATTCCGCATCCAACGAGCTCTCCCGATCGAAATTTGAGTAAAAACACAATGAGATATGTCGAAAATACGAACAAAAAAAGTAGTTTTTTTTAATGACAAATATGTCAATTCAACCATTATGGTTGACTTATTTTATTGAAATTCTATTGGTTCTTGAATTCCAACTCACAAAAACTTATTTTGGCACGTTTTCTTATAAGTCCCATTTTAGACCCCAAATTTCCTCTAATGGATGTTTGCTGATAAACATCATAATGTTGGTTGTTACACAAAAACCATCCATAAACACATTTGCGTCATGAATGTTTACCCACATTTCTCCTTCAAGGCACATTCGTCATCCATACCGGAGTTCACTATTTCATTGCCTAAACTATCATGACTCCACACACGCTTATCTTTCTGAGTTGCATACATCCCTTTATTTATTTTTTTCAGTCATTTTTCCTTCTTTTTCCATTCCAGTTTTCCTTCTGAATAAAACCAATTCCCTTTCTATAACTACATGGCCTTGCCATATCCACTGCTTGATTGTGAGATCTTTTCACTTATAGTCCTACCAATATTTTTGTACCAACTCGCGTCGACTGATGTGGGATTGCTTAAGGCCCACCTTTCGACAAGTATTTCCCCATCAACCTCAGCACCTTATTTGGGATATAGACTAGAGTTCATTTTGAGTTCCTGGAGGTTTTCATGCCTTAATGGCAAGTTCTCTCGCTGACAATCATGGGAATTCATCAATGTCCCTTGATCATTAGATCTTGCAAGTGGTTCGACATCAGCACATCTATTCGCACTTCGCAAGATGTACTTGGGTACCTTGGCACTCATTGACATCACTGGTGATTTGCCTCGTATTGGTCAACGACATTCATCAATGGCCGGTAATCCAATGATTTCTCTTCATGCTCGACCTCGACACATACATTCACATGATTAGAACTGTACCATTGGGTTTTGTAGCGGGTGAAGACTATACATTCTTTCTCATGACTCCATCAACAGTTGTAGAAACATGACTTCAAATCTATGAGTGTACCACAGTTCCACTTTCTGCCTTCCACATTTTCCATTCTTTATCACCAGCAGTTCAGATTCCTCCACTTCACATTACATCATTTCCAGCAGTTACAGCCGCAGCAACATTTACAGTTACATTTTTATCCTGCAGCTGTGACATATTCTCCATGATCCAACAGTTACAGTTGCAGTAGCAGTGACACATTCCATGATCCAACGTCATTAGCTACATTCCTATTGCATCATTCATCTACTTTTTGGGTAAGTGGGGATATGTTGTTTTCTAAACTTTAATCATGCAATTCCTTACATGCTAGAAATGAATAATTTAGAAAATTCCCTCATCATGCTCCATTTCTTTCACAGCCCGTGCTAGGTTGCATGAGGACATGCAACCACATCAGTTGGGGAGGGGGAACTATATTCAATACATACTCACTATTAGTATTCCATTCTTTTCACCATCATCACTCATTTTTCATCTCATTTACCATTCACCAACATTTCTTTTCTGACAAATCCTCTGTTGCACTTTGCTTTATACACGTTGCTATTGGCATGATTCATAAAGACAAAGAAAAATATTTCTTATGCACAATGATGCCTTCTATGCACATTAATAGCCTATCATTTCCAGTGAGTGTATGGTTAAATTTGTATTGTAGCTAGAAAATAAATAACGAAATGAATGTTGTTAACACAAGAACCAACATTCTTTGTATTCATGGTTGTCACACAAGAACCAACCACAAGGAAAATGTCACCTGTTACTCATGCATTTCACATCATGAAATGAATGTTGTTAACACAAGAACCAACATTCTTTATATTCATGGTTGTCATAGAAGAACCAACCATAAGGAAATGCCAGTTGTTACTCATGTATTTCACACCCTGGAAATATTCATTGTTAAAAAGAAATCATCAATCAAAGCCAAGTTTAGATGCCAAAAGTTCTTGAGAAGATCCATACATGGTTGCATGAGGACATGCAACAAGTTCACTTGGGGAGTATGTTGAGACTCGGAAATGTCATATTTTCATCCACTTTAGCTCCCGCTATTCCTCACATTTCGTCCCATTAACCTTTTATCATACCATTTCCATACATATATGAGGGTTTCACCTTATTATTTCCACTTTATTCATTTTAGTATTTTAAGTGAATTTATGATTAAAAGATTTGAAATTAAACATGTTTTTCACTAATATCTCAATGTATTTCACACCATGGAAACATTCATTGTTAAAAAGAAATCATCAATCAAAGCCAAGTTCAGATGCCAAAAGTTCTTGAGAAGATCCATACACGGTTGCATGAGGACATGCAACAAGTTCACTTGGGGAGTATGTTGAGACTTGAAAATGTCATATTTTCATCCACTTTATCTCCCACTATCCTCATATTTCATCGTCCCATTAACCTTTTATCATACCATTTCCATACATATATGAGGGTTTCACCTTATTATTTACACTTTATTCATTTTAGTATTTTAAGTGAATTTATGATTAAAATATTAGAAATTAAACATGTTTTTCACTGATATCTCAAATATGGATGAGCTTTGTAATATGTAGGAATATGTGAAGGATTAATTCAATAAAGGATTTCTCGACNCAAGCTAATTCTAATGAGAAGATCATGAAGATTTGGTTGGCATATCCTATTTAGGATTTATGAGAGACATGTGGAGAATTTGTGAGAGACATGTGGAGGATTTTAAGCGATCATATCTTGTAATAATAGGAAAGTAGTTGAGTGGTTGAGTGAATAGTGGATCTTTCATTATGAGATGGTTATCTCCTTCATGTATAAAAGAAGCGATTGTGCAAAAGCAATTATCAGTTTAAATCAAAGAAAATATGTTGAGACGATACTACATAGATTTAACATGCATGAAAGTATGCCGCTCAAGGTTCCTATTCCTGTAGGTGTAAAGTTATCTATAGAATAGTTAGTGTCCCAAGACACATGAAGAAGAAGAAGACATGTCATGAGTTCCATATGCCAGTGCAGTTGGTAGTTTTATGTATGCAATGGTCTGTACCATACTAGACATTGCTCATGCAATGGGAATTTTGAGCAGATATATATCCAAAATAGGAAAGGAGCATTGGACAACTATAAAGAGGGTCTTTAGATATTTGCGTGGAACCAAAGATTATGCAATATGCTACCAAGGAAGGCCTGTACTAGACAGAGTAATAAATGTACATGGATTTTTTGATGCAGACTGGGCTGTAGATCATGATCGTAGAATATCTACAAGTGGGTATGTGTTTAACCTATTTGGAGTAGCTATCAGTTGGATGAGCAAGAGACAAGCTATAGTTTCACTCTCAACTACAGAAGCTAAATACATGGCAACCACTCATGCAAGCAAATAAGTTGTATGGTTGAAAATATTGTGTTCAGGTATTGGGTTTGTTTATAAAGTTGTAAGGTTAGATTGTGATAGAAAAAGTGCAATCTTCCTAGCAAAGAACCATGCTTATAATGCTAAGACAAAGCATATTGATGTATAATATCACTTTGTGAGAGATACGGTTGAAGGAAAGAAGGTGATGCTGGAGAAGGTTGACACCTTAAAAAATGCTACAGACTCATTAACAAAGTATGTTAGTACAAATAAGTTCTCTTGGTATAGATAATATATGGGCATTAATGCCTTGAACCTATGACTTTATTAGTACATGAATCATTGTTATTCAAAGGAAACACCAAGTGGAAGAATGTTGGGTATATGTTATATTATTTACATGTGTGTGTGGAGGGGAGGTGTGCATGTCAATGCTTCATTCGACGATCCTTGTCACCACCTTCTCTAATAAAAAAATTGGTTGTTTTTGGCTATTTTTGGGATTTTTCTAAAAAATATGCAACTTAATCCCGATTAAGGGATTGCAATCTATTTTCTAATCCATGTTAACGGATTAGGGTATTGGATGTTGCTGAATACCTATATTTTGTATTATTAGGATTCATAATATAATGGAAAAATAGGAGGTGAGGCTCCAAGATTTGCTGGTTTTCCCGGTTAAGGGTTTCCAGGGTAAATCTCCGTGTTTATCTGTGAATGCTACAGTGTAATCTCTATTTTTCTTAAAAGAATCTGTATGCTTTGGTTCTTTGCACAACTTTAAAACTTACAACAATATACCACATAGTATAAACACATGACTTGATAAAACACAAGTCCATCTCCATAATTGGAGATCCATTCTCATATGGTGTTGTTTATGAAAATCATTGACTTGATACAACACAAGTCTAAAATTGATACAACACAAGTCCATAGTCTTGATACAACACAAGGAAAGTCTTGATACAACACAAGAATCCAATATTGATAGGACACAAGATCATAGTACATGCATCCAACCTTAACACATGAGGACACAAATATGAATTTGATACAACACAATGCTCTGACTTGATACCACACAAGTCCCTAACTTGATGTAACACAAGTCTTGGAGAATGACTCCTAATTCTGTACAAACAACAAATGACCCCAAATAATCATTGTGTTTTCCATGAAGGGCACTATGATTTAACACAATTCCCTTGAAATCCTACACTCTTCCCTCATATATTGAATGCGATATTGATACGGTGGACTAGAGAAATGATTATATGAAGGTATAGGGTGGTGGACCTTCATTTATCCTTGGGTTATATTACCTTTCCTTTCCACACATAATGATACATGGACAAAATGCAATTTTATGAGAGGGTGATTATTGATAAAGTTAATTATTTAGAGAATGAGGGTAGATGAAAACCCCCAATTTTTTAATAATTACGTAAAACATGTGTGAATATGAGTTAAAAAGATCATTATCTTATGTGTTGTTTTCCCTTATGACATGAGAATAATCAAGGTTTCTGAAAGCATCCTACTTTGGTCTTATCTCTTTCAATAGTCCTTTCCAAATTTTCATCATAAGGTTTATCCATGTTTACCATGAAATTTATGACAACAAAGGAATTTCCAATAATGATAATGCTCTTGATTCCATTGGAATCTATAAATTTGAGCATTTGATAGAAAGCAAGTGCTTCCACCTAGTTATTTGACGCTATTCCTAAGCCCCATTAAAACCCAAATTCACAATTTCCATCAAGATTGTAAATGATCCTCTATGCAATTTCCACCCTTGCATTTCCTTTGGAAGATCCATTAAATAAAAAACCATTTTTTTCATAGATAATTTCCAGCTATTCAGCTCTAATTCTTGTATTTGACGTTGCCAATTTGATCTTTGAGTAGGCTAATAAGCAATATATTTAACTAGATTTTCAATTTGCATTAGAAGGTCTTTGAGCCAATATTTTTCTTCTGTTTGTAGAAAGAGAGTATTATATTTATTAAATCCTATCATATTTATTGCTTATCTCACAAGACTCCTTTATTTGGAAACCATTATCATTGGATTCACAACTACTTCCTCGAATAGGGATTTATTACATGCTAACCATATTTTCCAGTATATTAACTTTGGGATTCCATGCCATGCTCATTTAAGGAGAGGTCGATTTGTAAAATTTACTCTATAACCCCCCATACTACAAATATATGTCTCCAATACATAGGAATCACAAATTTATAAATGTTTTCTTATCAATCTAATAGCCAAACTTGAATAGTGAATGTGCATTCAAAGAATAAATGCATTTGGGATTATGCCTCCATTTTACATAGTCACATCTTGTTGTTCCTTAAATTCCATGTTGTTGAATATTTTATACTATCAAAAGGAATCTATGTACCATGATCCAATAAAAGGTATTTACTTTTGGGAGGTGATCCACATGCTAGATTTGTTTTTAGACACTTGCATGTTGTAGGAGAGGGAGAATTGAAATTTTTCTTGGTCTCTTTTTTGGCTAACTATTCATTACTATTATTTTTCCACATCCATTATTCTTAGGTGTGTAAAGGTCCATAGGTGAAAAATCTAGTAAAGAAGAGATAATAGATGATGCAAGAGGGTGAAAAATCTAGTAAAGAAGAGATAATAGATGATGCAAGAGGCCCTACATGTGTTGGAGGTTCCAATGATTTCTATAATTTCCATTGTAGATTGCTTTCCTTCCATTCTTAAATATCATAAAGAGTTTTCATGCCTTGATTATCCAACCGTTATCTCAAGAGATCATAATAATGTTGTTGACTTGTGGTTGACTTAAAGGAGGAATCCCCATGAGTTCATTGTCCCAAATGTTGATCATTCTACCACTTCCCATAATCCATGTTAAATTAGATTTTATAAGGGGAATAACATATTTTTAAAGTTTCCAAATGTAGGAAACTATTTTCTCCTCAATAGGTTGATCTAATCATATTTTGTTTTTGAATTGGAAGTATTTTTTATGAAGAACATGTTTCCACCATTCACTCTTACTAGTGACAAGGTGCACTACAAGGAAAAGGCCCTTTTATATAGGTAGTTATAGTGGATGCTTCTTTGAAAAGAGACAAAATATTTGTTTATGGAGGAGTTCATTGGGAGAAGGTTTTATCAGATGTGTTTTCCCGGTGCGTTTATACATCATAAACAAACTGGTGTATATAAGACAACAATGCATCGGTGTTGAAATAAATCATTTGGCACCATGACGAGAAACAACATCTCTCACACACACACACACACATATACATATATATATGTATATGTATACATATATACATATATATATGTATATGTATACATATATATGTATACGTACACACACACACACACACACACACACACACACACACATATATATACATATACATA
>LPNX011161110.1:37413-47753 GCA_001517045.1 Pseudotsuga menziesii | reverse complement strand
TCAGTCATGCATGAACCACACCTTCAGAGCACAGCTACGTAAGTGTTTGCTCGTATTCTTTGATGACATCCTGATTTACAGCAAAACATGGGAAGAGCATCTCAAACACCTGGACGAAGCATTGAGTATTTTAGAAGAACATTCGCTTTATGCGAAAATGTCCAAGTGTGAGTTTGGCATGAAGGAAATGCTGTATTTAGGACACGTAATCAATGCAGAAGGGTACAGGTTGATATGGAGAAAATCAGAGCTATCAAAGATTGGCCCGCGCTAAAAACAGTTACAGAATTGAGAGGGTTCCTAGGTCTGTGCACTTATTACCGACGGTACGTTAAGGGATTCTCCCAATTTGCAGCACCCCTCACAGATCTCACCAAGAAGGGGGCGTTCACTTGGATAGACTTAGCACAGAAAACGTTCGAGGAGATGAAGGTTATTATGAGTTCCTGTCTAGTTCTAGCATTACCAGACTTCTCACAACCCTTTGTAGTAGAATGTGATGCCTCAGGGGAAGGGTTAGGATCAGTGTTGATGCAAAATCATCACCCTATTGCATTTGAGAGCTGTAAACTGAAGAACTACGAGCGCCATTACTCCATATATGACAAAGAGATGCTAGCCATCCTGCATGCTCTCACAAAATTCAGACAGTACCTGGTGGGCAGTAAGTTCAAAATCAAAACCGATCATAACAGCCTCAAGTATTTCCTGGAGCAGAAGGAATTGAATGAGCGACAGCAGAAATGGGTTAGCAAAGTACAAGCCTACGATTTCGAGATCGAGTATGTAAAAGGTAAGAATAGTGTAGTGGCTGATGCATTATCTAGGCGTCCCGCCCCATTATCTCTCAGTAGTATATCCACAGATTGGAGGGCACTTCTCTTAGTAGAATACTCCAAAAATAAATTCGCTTGCGAATTATTGGACGGGCAAATTCAGGATGACAGGTACAGGATTGTTGATGACATCATCTACTACAAAAACAGGATATACCTCGTTCCAGAATCCACATTGAGGAAAAAGATCATTCAGGCAGCCCATGATTCTCCTTTATCAAGGCATCAAGGTTTCTTAAAGACCTACAGGCAGATCAGAGAGAGGTTCTCATGGAAGGGCCTCAAGGGGGAAATTATGCAGCATGTCCGAGAATGTAGCATCTGTCAGCAGAACAAGATTGAGAACACCCATCCAGCAGGGTTACTCCAGCCACTACCGATTCCAGAACAGAAGTGGGAAAGCATCTCCATGGACTTTATTTCAGGATTGCCCGAGGTCCAAGGGCGAGATTGTTTATATGTAGTAGTTGACAGATTGACCAAGTTTGCACATTTCTTCTCAATATCATCAGACTACTCGGCAGCTCAAGTAGCTGAGTTATTCTTTAGGGAGGTCTTCAGGTTACATGGGTTACCTAAGACCATTGTCAATGATCGGGATAGCAGATTCACGGGTGCCTTCTGGCAGGAACTGTTCAGATTGGTGGGGACCGAGCTGGCTACAAGTACAAGTTATCACCCCCAGAGTGACGGGCAAACAGAAGTAGTCAACAAGTGGATCGAAGGATATTTAAGGAACTATGTAGTAGGGCAACAACGAACCTGGATCAAATGGCTACACGTAGGGGAGTATTGCTACAATACTACCTATCACATGTCTATTAGGATGACTCCTTTTAAGGCATTATATGGTTACGAGGCCTTGGACTATGCAGATTTGGCATTTGGAGATAGTAGGGCTCCTAAGGCTAAGGATTGGATACAGGACAGTCAAGACATTCTGAAAATATTGAAGGAGAATTTACAAACAGCCCAGAATCAACAGAAGTTGTATGCCGACAAACATAGGATTGAGCGGAGCTTTGAGGTAGGGGATTTAGTATACTTAAGGCTCTAGCCTTACAGACAGTTCTCACTTAAGAAGAAAGGAGCAGAGAAGTTAAAACCCCACTTTTATGGACCATACAAAATAATCAGGAAAGTGGGAGAGGTGGCATATGAACTAGAACTTCCACAGGAAAGCAAAATTCACAATGTGTTCCATGTATCTAATCTGAAGAAGACCCTTGGGCAACACACTGCTCCATCCACCGAATTGCCTCCTTTAGATGATGAAGGACTGCTGATACTGATTTCCGAATGGATCATACAGACTAGAGAGAGGAAGCTCAGGAACAGAATAATCAGAGAATACTTGGTTCAATGGAAGGAACTACCGCCAGAGGATGCCACCTGGGAAGGTGAACAGGTATTGCAGCATCCCAGTTTGAAGTTGCTTGAGGACAAGCAATCTCAAGTGGGGAGGACTGTAATGTCCTCTTCCAATTAGGCCTTGAGGCCCAAAACCACTAACCTATGTGATTCCTGTGGGTTCGAGCGGTTACTGACAGCTAGGGAATCAACTAAGGACTGATGCCATCCATAGAAGATCTAGGGCATCATCATTAGGTCAAGAAGGGCCACCGGGGCCAAAGGCCACCTTCGTGCATGCCATCCAAGCATTATTTAATGATGCATGCACTCTTTAAGTCTCCATCTGCATGCTTGCAAGTCAACGACAAATTAGAAGATAAAGTGATCTAATTAGGTCAAAGGTTAGGGTTTTCGCAGTTGAACGTTATAAATAGAGGATAAAGTGAAAGGAGACTTCACTTTTTTTGATTATTATTTTGGGAGCTCTCTTGGATAGCAACACAGCGTGCCGCACAGCAGTTGGGGTTGGAGACGGAGTCTTCAGCTAACGGGATTTCGACAGTGAAACATCTGTCCTAGTCTCATTCAGGGTAAGCCATACAGGTTCACCATTTGTTCTTACATTCATTCATAAGTTATCTAGTATATGGTATAGATCGTTGCAGGGACACGTGTGCAGCCGTAAGGGGGGGTTTTCAGTTAGAAAGCCCTAATCAGTTGCTGGGCCTTCAGATCTCAGCTTTACTCCGAAACTCAGGCACCATTCTCATCATCAGCATCATACTCCGGTACTCGGTGATTATTAGATCTGTCTGTGCTCATCCGGAGCAGTTATTAGCAATTTCGGGATCCAGGGGGCGTGAGCAGTTGTCTCTCTGGAGCAAGTCGCTATCCTGCCTAGAGATCTCAGAAATCCCGCATGTTCTAGGCATTCTCTCCGGCACGGTAAGGCTATCAGTCCTACAAATCTGTAGCATCATCGGACACCTCCTTCACTGAAAGCGTCACCCTTTTCTGACTAGGGTTCTCGCTGCTGGGGGTTCACCGGAAGCAGAAGAGATCTTCCCATCTCCGATCCAGTTCTCGGTGCTTGCTTACTCTCTCAGGAGCAGTCTAGCCAGCTTATCAGTGGTAAGTGTTCATTCTGTCCCACAAACCCTAGCCCTAATTTTTGCTATAAAATAGAGATTTTTGCATGGCAGTTTGCATGCCCAGTTGTATCAGCATATTTGCTTAGAAATAGAAAATATCGGGATTTGGGATATTACATAAGATGACAAAGAAATACAATAAGCACAAACCTCAAGCCATATACCTGCTCAGTCAACTGCACTTGGATTTGGAATGCCTCTGACAGTCTGGAGGGCAAGGAAAATATACCAGCTGGCTGTTTTGCTGCTCTGATAGGTGAACCAATGGCCTAACAAATGTCCCTCCGGGATCATGAAGAGGGCTCAAAAGTGACAAGCATACTCTGATAATACTGCTCCGAATAGTCTAGCTGCCCCTGAATGTACTCTGCCAATGATCATCACTGCGGCACTGAATGCTCAACTCATGTAAAGGACCAGCTCTGGCCTGGGACAGCTGATCTGGAAAATGGTAGTAGCCCAGCTACTATAAATGTGATAACAAGTACCAAAAATGATAAATCCATAAGATGTAATCTTTCTGTACTGTACCACTGATTAAGGATCAAGATGGAAGTGGATCATCATGTAGCATGAGGAGTAACAGGCCTTGAACATTTCTCAGATGTTTCCTGTCCAAAGATGACAGAAATGATGTATTTCCCTGCGCATAAATGAAAAAGGTGGTGTCCCAAAGGTGGGATCCATATATAATTTGTTTGTGTGACAATAAACCATAAAACAACAAATACTTGAAATTTCCATAAAATAGATAATCATAAAAGTTTTTAGGGTTTTAATTTTTTAAACATTTTAGTATACAGTTTCTGCATTTCTTAAATTTTTGAAAAGTGCCATTTCTGAAACTAAAATCATTTCCCCATTTCATATGACTTTGCATTTCAAGGATAACTGTTCTGTCATCATGACAATTTATGAAATATTATGAACTATCGCCACGTTTTCTTGTGGCATTATCTAGTTATTTCGTCCTTGTAGGTGGCTGTTGACATTTTTTATATTGGTTAGCTCTCTCTATGATCAGTTGAATGAATGAGGGCTTTTTTGTTAGTGCCTTTTAAATGTTTAATAGATGGATGCTGTGGAAACTTTGAATTAGTTCACCCTTATTAGGTGGCTGTTGACATTTTTTAGTATTTGTTGGTTCTCTATGAAATTATCAGTTGAATAAATGAGGGACTTTCTTGTCAGTGCGTTTTAAGATGTTTAAAAGATAGATGCCATGGGAACTTTGATCTTTTATGACAGTGGTGATGACTTTATGGGTATAATAGTTTTCTAGTTTAATTGCATGTTCTATTTTCAGGAGGAACTACGCCAGCGCAAGGAAGAAGAAATGGATGACTATTGTTCACAGGTTGGATATTTTAAGAGTCAGCATTGATGACAGTGCTTTTCAGATTTATAGAGTGTATTAGAAGTGTTAAGTGTTGCCGGCTTTCTGATGGATTTTTTTGTCATTATTTTATATATACTAATCTGGAAATATTTCTATAGGTGCCAGTGCAACACCTAGTATTCATGGTTCATGGTATTGGTCAAAGGCTAGAGAAAGCAAACCTGGTGGATGACGTTGCTACTTTCCGACAGATAGTAGCAAGCCTTGCTGAGCAGCATTTGACAACATACCAGCGCAATAGACAGCGAGTCCTCTTCATTCCATGTCAGGTATGAATAATACTTGGGATCTATACTGATTTGTGTTTTTGATGCATTGCTTTTTTTTGTAATGTCTAGAAATTTGAAGTACTGGCACAATACTTGAAGTTGAAATTAGTGTAATGATGTGTCAGCAAAGTGTGAAATAATCTTGAAGTACTGCCAAAGTTGAAGTTTAATGCCAAATATTTGAAATCTTTCACTGTTCATTGGAACAATAGTTTACCTACTATACATTCGGGTGCAATGTCTGGCAGTTGGTCATTTTTTTGCTAGATGCAGGTCACTTTTGGATGTGAATTTTTAGCGTGCCTTAACTGAGGTGGAGTCTGGTTGGTTAAGAGATGCTGTTTTAGTATTCATGGTAATTTTCTAGGCAGAATTCCCATATCAGATTTTGAAGTTTATTATATTTGAGGTACAAGATTTTGTCAGTCATGGTCAGTTGCGCACGCATTCCTTCAAATGTCCAATCTCTGCACTTTGATTGGAATTGGTCAGAGTTGATGTAATTTTCAAAGACTGAATTTAGGTGTAATGAACAATAGTTCATTAACTGAATATCCAACATAAAAAGGACAATGGGTTGAATTCTATATGGGATAATATCATAATATTATATAAATTGACAAGTAATGAATGAGATTTATGAGATATTATAGATTGATTAATACAATGCCATGTGACGGTATAAGTATATGCATTGGCTAGTCACGATGGTGAATGGTCCTACCCCTTAGTTAGGTCTTTTATTATTAATATTATTATTTTAGTGGTTATTTATATATTTTATGTTGATTACATTGCCTTTCCCTTCAAAGATGCTTTGTCCTCTCTTGCACCTCATTGTATGAGGTTTCACATTCTGATTTTCATCACATTGATTGGGTTTGCAGCTGCTACCTTTTGAGCATTTGGATGGACTTGGGGCATACATCTTCATGGAGCCTCTTGTCTTCTTAACAATAGATTAGTTGATCGAAATCTTTGGTATAGTAGATTCACTTCTCTATGGTGGATGGTCATCTTGTGGTTTGGTGCTATCTTCATGCCTTTGTTTTCTCTTGACATATGTATCCTAGTGAATATGTATGATGGTTTTATGAATCTATGGTATTGGTTTGTCATTAGGAGGGGGTGTTCTACATGGTCCCCTTTTGTTGAATGTGTGGTGGGGACATACTTGATGTTTGATGGAGTTAACATCTTTCTTATGTCTTTCCTATGGTGTGGTGATACACCTTTTCTTTGGTGGTGTTATCCACTAAGTTGCACTTAGGTGGATTTCCAGTAAGCAATAAAAGACTCGAACAAAACAATTGTTCATCACATGTATTTAGAAGTTCATCAGGCCAATCAATGGCCCTTTTTTTTTTTTACATGTTCATACCCTGGGGGAAATTGTAATAAATGACTTAGCATGATGAAATTATGTAAAAGGTTTGGCTTTACTAAGACCTAGTCATCAATACATTGCTCTAGGGTGTTTTTTCCTTGAGAATTATACGTCGTTTTTTAATGACTTATAATTTTTGAGTTTTTCACCCGCTCCTCCAAAGCTAGAGTAAATGTCTTGGTAGTTAGACCTTAGGAGGTTATTAAAACCTATGTGTCAATGTATATTACCATGCTAATCATTGTTTTTGAGTCATATGAACATGTACTAAGTCCCCTGTAGGTTTTTCTTAATTTTCGGTAAATATAAATTTTTCTGTTTTTCTAGGCTTATTTTTACTAAGTTAATTAAAAATATTCAAAAGTGCATAAAAGTGTGGCATAGGGGCAGAATTTGCCATGGGGATGCTCATTTTCTAACTCAGAGCACCCACTTAACCCCCTAATCCACTTTCCTAAGTTTTCGAGTAATTATTTATCTCTAAAATTAATTATTACTCGAAAATGGTAAAAAAGACCAAAAAAATAGATAAAGTGAAAAATTCAGCACCTCATAAAATAAAAGAAACATGCCGAAATGAATTTTATGAGTTGGCAAAGTAAAGTGGAAACATTCCTAAGGTTTCTAAAACACTTTGGAGTGTTTTTCTCGGCAAATAAAGGTAAGTCGATTTTGCTAAATCAAGTGGAGCACATCTCTCAAGAAAAAGATGGAAATTTGTGAGAATAATAGCAAGTGTTGAGTTATGAATTAAAAGTTGGCATATTTTTTGCCTTTTCCATCCCATGCCAACTCAAGCAAAGTGCTCTCTCTCTCTTGGGCAAGTGCACCACCCTCTCTTGGTCATATTTTATATATAAGCAAGGCATTGCTCCATTATTTGATCATGGAGGATTGAACCTATGCTCTTGTAATACTTAATTGCTTCTATATTTTGTTCAATAAAGTGAAGACTTTGGAGGTCCATATGGTGCAAATTTTCATGGTTGTGAATGCTTGAGCTTCATGGAGGTGATATTTAGCTAGTTGTGCTTCTCTTTATTTCTAGCTTGTAGATGTTTATCTAGCTTAGAAGGCTATTACTAGCCCATAGAGTAAACATTTGTAGTTTCAATTTGTTTACTCATGTTTTGCTATTAGAGATCTAAGAGTAGTCAACTGTAGTTAGTTATACTGAGGCTCTCCCAAATTTCTTTTATCAAAAGATACTAGATTTAATCTTGTTTGTTTAAAGGTTGTGTAGCTTTGCAGATCATTGAAGGTGTAGGAGGATTTTGACCTCAGTTGCATCTTCTTCCTCTTCACCACAATTATTCTTTGGATCTAATGTTTTTTTGTCCTACAGGCGCTTTCTCTTCTTCACAATGTTCAAGCTTGAGTTTGAGGGTTTTCTCTCCCATCTCATAAAAATTCAATCTTTCTCTTTGGTTACTTTTCTTACAAGCTTAGATTTCTTTAAAAGACTATTATATGAATTTTATGCTTGTTTACATGTTAGATCTAAAGTGCTTTAATTGATATCTTAAGCTTAGATCTAACACTTTCTTTCTAGTACTCAAAGCAATAAATTTTTCCCATTTTTTGTAAAGTAGTAGATAGTGTATTTTATGTACATGCTTGTACTAATCCACTGATTTGTACATTGATAGCTTGCTGGTTTTTAGCAGGTTGAAAGAAAAAAAGAGAGAAACTATGGCCAAATTTTGACAAATCTAGCTATCCAAAGGCTCCAAAGTGCCCACTATTTTTCCCTTTCAATTCCGAGACATTGTAAACCTCATTGATCCCACATTTCCAAGCGCCCACACTCCATTCCCCTTGGGGGATTAGTGTCGCCTTCTTAGTGGTTTGCTTTATGCTTAGTTTCTTTTACATTCAGTTAGTTTAGTTTTCTTTCAAAGTTTCATTTACATTTGCAGAGTAACGAACACTAACCCGACATTTTATTGCTGTAGTAATTAGTCTCACAGATTTCTTTGATTTTTCTTCCAACACAAGCACACAATCCGTCTTAACGGGCTGTATTCTTTCTGCAAGTAGTTTTAGTTTGTAGTTGCTTTAGAAATTGGAACAAACATTTGCCTCTTTCGTGTATGCTCTACCCCTCGCAGCTTTGTCTGACTCTGGGGGATATCAAAAGCGGAAGTGTGCTTTAATTATAATTACTCACATTTAATTTAATCAACTCACATTAATAAAATTAACATCCCCTAAACATTATGAAAATCCGGCGTAAACGAGTTTGGTGAATAGTGGATAAATTCTTTAGGAAAAGTGGGAACAACTAGAAAGTGGCCGTGGGGTCCTGTTAGGCTACATCCTTGTTGGTGTAGTGTTGAACACCCCCCCATGACTCCATCTAGCCCACAATTTTTTGTGCAGAGCCACTTTTCCCAAAATCCAGACATATTCCCCGTACCATCCAGTATATTGGGAACCCCCTCTCTCCTTTAATCAATTCATCTTTTAAATAATAAAATTAACCAAGAACACAATTGCAAAACATTTACTTTACAACAACATTTGCTTTGACTCCACGTCACTAGTCTTTGATATTTATCATTTGCTTCATTCAGTTAAGCTATATTTTGCCGTGATTATTCTATTTCATATATGCTGTATAGTGGATTTAAGTCTGCGATTGTCTTGATTAATATATTAACCTTCAAACTCCTCAACAACAATTTTTCATCCAAAACAACTAAGTACCTAAAGCCCTAGTGATATTAATAGGGTCTATCCCCTTGGCTTCGTTAGGAGTCAAGCCTAAACGGAGGAGTCAAGATCAAGTGAAAGTACTTGACTCAAGACTTGCCCTCAAGGATGCACTAAGCAACTTAAAGATTTCTGTTGCGTTAACCCTAGGTGCGTAAGAGGCGGCAAAAACTTTCACTATTGGGATTTATTTCTTCGGTTGAGCATTATTCAGCCCTTAAATCCTCTCAACCTAAGCCTAAACTCTTGATCCCGTAGTCGTTTCCTTAGATTTAGGGTTTCCACCATTCAAGATGAAATATCCCAAATACTGATATTCTCTAATGTTCTATGATAGTGCTGACTCGCACACTCAACCTCATACAAATTTGCAAAATAATTGTGCATGCAAACTCGCCATGCAAAAATGCCCTAAAATATAGCTGAATTAGGGTTAGAGGTTTGTAGAGAGAAATTAACACTTACCACTAATATTCTGGCTGATAATGACAATGATGCCTGAGTTTCGGAACGACACTGAGATCTGAAGGCCCAACAGCTGATTAGGGCTTTCTGGCTGAAAACCCCCTCTTACGGCTGCACCCGTGTCCCTGCAACGATCTATACCATGTACTAGATAACTGATGAATGAATGAAGAACAAGTGGTGAACCTGTATGGCTTACCCGGAATAAGACTAGGACAGATGTTTCACTGCCGAAATCCTGTTAGCTGAAGACTCCGTCTCCAACCCCAACTGCTGTGCTGCACGCTGTGCTGCTATCCAAGAGCTCCCAAAATAATAATAATCAAAAGTGAAGTCTCCTCTTGCTTTCTCCTCTATTTATAAAGTTCAACTGCGCAAAACCCTAATCTTTGACCTAATTAGGTCACTTTATCTTCTAATTTGCCGTTGACTTGCATGCATGTCATTTTTAGGGTTTGCATGCATGTCACTTTTAGGGTTTGCATGCATGTCACTTTTGGGAATATTACAGTCCTCCCTTGCCAAAGATTGCTTGTCCTCAAGCAATGCCAACTCAAACCCACAATCAATCAACTGAACCAATTGAATCCGGGGATGATCCCAGGGTCCCAAATTATCCTAGGAGATCTGCAGCACCCTCTACTCAAAACACTGCACTGTACGGTACCATCACCAGAGACCTCCTGAGAAAGAACAATTTCTGGAACCCCCATCTTCAATGGATATCTCACAAATTTCTCCTCAAGAACAATACTACCTTGTTCT
>LPNX011161110.1:6530-33356 GCA_001517045.1 Pseudotsuga menziesii | reverse complement strand
TTTCTCCTCTATTTATAAAGTTCAACTGCGCAAAACCCTAATCTTTGACCTAATTAGGTCACTTTATCTTCTAATTTGCCGTTGACTTGCATGCATGTCGTTTTTAGGGTTTGCATGCATGTCACTTTTAGGGTTTGCATGCATGTCATTTTTAGGGTTTGCATGCATGTCACTTTTGGGAACATTACACAAGACTTCTTTAGTTCATTTTGGTACACTTGGTCTTTTGTCTTGTTTGGTCATTAGCCTTCATTGGCTAACTAGGGTCTCCCCCTTGATCTTGCTTCTAGTTTGATCTAAAGTGACAAGAGCCCATCAATGTAACAATTTCTCCATATTAGTAGTAGACGAGGCCTGTGTGGTGTCACTTAGTTAGCTTCCCACCTCTACTGTCCCAGATAGGATATCTTTCGTGGCCTCTACACTTTGAGTGATAGCCGGGCACTTGTTCTTGAGTTGGATGTAGTTTTTATTATTTATGGTCTTCTTGATTCATGGATTGATGAGTTGGCTTGGAGGTTAGGGTTTGGTTGTTATATGTCATTCATTGCATATATGTTGGGGTTGTTCCCTACTTGATGGAGTATTGCACATAGATCTATTTGTTGGTTGAGGGTTTACCCCTTTATGCATGGAACCAACATCTTGCACTTGTTGACTTGTTCTACATTCATTGTTTTTCCCTTGATGTGCAACCACCTTTGGAGAGTTTTTTACACACTCATCTAGGCCATTTTTAAAGGGAAGTTTTTGGAAAAGCGTCCTAGCTTTGAGAGTAGCTATCTTTTGACCAGATGCCCAAATTTATTCCATATCAACGCTATTTAATGCAAAGTGGCTACACAATTTCCAAAAAGCGATTATAATAGAATTAAAAAATTCAATAAATATTCAGGGAGTTTGCAATTCTAGAACTATCGTTTAAAGAGGCACACCATATTTTTGTCACGTGTGCCTTTTGGAGCCTTTACATGGTGAGCATTCACCTTATTGAGGAAGCACCCCACATTCTTAGGCCTTTTCCTTGGAGCGCTACCTTTTGGAGAGCCTTTGGAGGCTATGTTGGGACATCTAGTTGTTATCTTTCATCATTTGATGGAGGTGCCTTCCTTTTTAGGCCTTATGTATCTTGCATGTTGTACTTGTGGTTTTGACCAGCACATTTTGTTGATTTGTTAGGGATTAGTGTATTACTTTGATTTGTTTACTCCACCCTAGGCTAGATCTAGTTTTTTTTCATTATTTTATTGTAAAGGAAGATGAATTTCTCTCCTATATAAGAGAGCCTCTTCCCCATTCATTTCTCATGTTTTGATTATGGCAGAAACCCCACTAAGACTTAATGACATGTCTCTTGGTGTTTATGGATGGTTGATGCTAGCATTATGATGAGAAAATCCTGCTAATGCTATGGTGTATTTTTGGATCAACAATGGTTTCTTGCTTAGGATGATTTGGAGGTGATCTCTTTACTTTGCAAGGTTAAATTTATTTGGTTTATGATTGAATAGGTGCTGTATTTTCAGCTCTTGATTGTATGCCCTAGGATTCCATGCTTGATGAATATTATGCCGAAGTTAGTGTTGAAAACACTACTCCAATTTTTCGCTTGTAGATCCTAGGATAAATATGGCCTTTCTTAGATATGGTAGGAATTTGTTCTCAAACGCTAGCTATCATTGGATGTTAGTAAGCTCTTCATTACTATCTTTGATTTACCCCATTTGCCTGATTGATAAGACACTGATCTCCAATCCCTTCGTCACCATTATCTTTTACTTTCATAAAAAACCTTGTTTTGCTAGGGTTACTCTTCTAAATCACCTTATGCTTCATTGCTAAAGCCTTGTAATCTTATTTGGGGACTTCTCCCTTGAGCTAGAGAAGAGCTAGCCTAAAGAGGAGAAGAGGGTAATTGAGGTGACAGTGGCATCCCTCTTGTTTATCCATAAGACATCATTGATGTTAGGGATTTAATCTCAAGATGTTGGTTTGTGTGATAACAATCCACAAGGTGCATGAACATATGTGCAATAATAATCCTCCATGAAGCACATGTGCATCTCCATGAGTGGTGCATCGCATCACATGTGAAAAGGTGTCCCAAAGACCATGTCAATAAGAAACTCATTACCATGAGTGAACTCAAAAGTAGTTCGCTCCACAAGCACTACATAGATAATTGTGCAAAGTGCCTTCAATAAGAGGAGTGAAGCACGTATGGGTCTCCATGAGTGGTGCATCGCATCACATGTGAAAAGGTGTGGAAAGGTGTGCAAAGACCATGTTAATAAGGAACTCATTCCCATGTGTGAACTCCAAAGTAGGTTTCCCCACAATCACTACATAGATAAGTGTGCAAAGTGCCTTCAATAAGTGAAGTGCTTCACATGTATGACAAGTCAAAGGTCTTGGTACCTTCAACTCTTCCCAAAATAGAAAGATCCCTCAGGGTGCTTTCTCGAATGTATACATTAGAGGAAATTTCAACTCAAAATGGGCCTGCTAAGGAAAATAATAAAATAATAGTAAAAATAATAAAATAATATTTATTAATTTTGGAGGAAGAAAAGAAAAAAACTACTTTTTTTGTTTGTATTTTCGACATATCTCCCTGTGTTGTTACTCAAATTTCGATCGGCAGAGCTCGTTGCATGTGGAATTAAATTCTGCATCCAACGAGTACCCACACTACATACTGTTATCACCAACCTTGTAGTTGCTTGTGTGAGGTGGATCCAGGATGGATGGTAGAGGGGCAAGCAACTAAGGGGGTGGAACTGAGACTTCCTAAACTCTCAAATGGATGGTTGGCACGCCAATCAAGGAAGCCTTCACTTTATGTTATCTGAGTCTAAGACAACAACGGGGGAGACCCAGATCTACTCCCGACCGGAGAGATCAGACCTAGACACCAGAACAGATCAAATGTGGCTTTGAGGTACGTAAGGTGTAAGGTAAATGGAAACCCTAGCTCTAAGGTTTAGGTACTAGCAACTGATGGAGATGACCACTGTCTTGGGAAACGTAACTGTGACAGGGTGAGCAAGGACAGAATTGGGATTGTCTAGTACCAAGGAGGTAGACTCAGTGAAAGATATGAAAGTATCGGGTAACTTGAGTTATCAAGGAATGTTGGCAAAGAGAACAGGAGTAAGGTCAATTTAGCGCTAGCGCTAGAGATAGGAGATCAGTGCCTTTCGTGCATTGGGCAATGGAATTAGTATCAACACAACGTTTCAGTGAACCCACCTGGGATATACCCTGATCTATGGACCCAGAAAAGGATTTGGCTCGGAAGATTCAGGTTACAGGAAAATCAATAGAAGGAGGGCTAGCGCCAGGGTTTGGAGAGGCAGATCTGCAAATCTAGGGCCACTAGGAGACTATCAGCTCAGCGTTGGAGGGGAAATGAGATCAGGATGGCCCGATCTACAAACCCAAGTTTGAAAATTGCAGAAAAAATCAGATTTGGAAAAGTCAAAATCTGATGAGGGGGGCTAGGAGGCTGAAAGTTAGTTTTTCAGATCTAGGGCAACCTGCCAGGAACTAGCTCAGCGTTGGGGGTGTTCTGGAGTGCTCAAGCCCTGGTCTATCGGCCTAGCCTGTCAGATTTCAGAAAAAGTAAACTCCGGAAAAGTCCAGTTTTCAGTGAAGGCGCTAGGTCTGTTTTCAGTCTAAATCTCAGATCTAGGTCAAATTGCCATGAATCTGGACAACGTTGAGGGTGATTTGGGTTGTGTGGAACCCGATCTATCGGTTTATGAAGTAAGAAATCAGAAAAGTCAACCCTAGCAGGTCAAATTTTCAGTGGGGGCGCTATGCAGTTTTCAAGCTAAAAATCAGATCTAGGTCAAACTAGTAGGAATTTGACTAGTAGATTCAGTGAAGGGGAGGCCCAATCTATGAAACCCAGCAGTGGTTTGGCCAAAGATCGGACGGTTCCCAGATTTAGTACTTTTTAGGGTTTTTTAGTATTTTAGGAATTTTCAGAAAAATGGAAGGAAAAGCAGGTACAATGGATTTAGATCTGTTAAAGAGAAGAGAATTACCTGTTGGATCGTACCTAGAAATGCTTGTAGAAGTCTTAACAGTGATGATCCTTGCTATCTCGATCAATTCTGGAAGATCCAAGTGATTTCTATGATGGATGTAAGCCCCAAACCACCAATGCGCCCCCTACCCTGCATGAGCAAACGTCAATAATATCAGATTTGCCAATGCAAGATAAAGGAACCAAATGCTACAGGAAAGTAAAATGAAGTGATCATAGATGACAATGAAACTAATGAAAACCCCCTGATCCAAGACAAAGAAAACTGAACGGGTTGAGGCCCCCTTGCAAAAACGCTCCAGCCAAAACGCCCTCCTGTAGACAAGACAATGATAGCAGAAAAATATAGATCTCACATGAATTTCCACAATGCTAGGAAGCAAAAGACTATCCAATCACCATTTGAGAACATCAAATGCAAAGCAGATCCAGAAAATATCCACAGAAAAATCTTTCTATTATTCAGATCCGAGAGCCAAAGACCCTTTACAAATGAGAAGCTCTCTCCTTTAAATAGAAATGAGAGAACCACAATCATAACCGAATCCTAACCACTTTCAAAACGAGTGGCTAAGAGTAAAAGATAAAATATTCTAATCAATAGTTGAGATGAGCTCAACATACAATACATGGATCAACATAACCATAAAGTACCAAAGTGGACTAAATCACCCATAAAGTACTGATATAAAACTGCACATCAATAACTGCGCTGCAATGACTAAATGGCTACAACGGTCCTCAGATCTGAGTGTCCTGAGACTCAATCTTGACATGGGAGAGTACAATAGTCCACTAATACAATAATGATCCGTCAAAACTGCTCATCTCAGCATCTCATTTGTAAGAGATCTGGCCGAAAAATGTACTGTGTCTGAAAAATAGAATATGGTAGCCTGGCTCCTATATATGTGATAACATCTGGCTCCAGCTGGGACAAGTGCTCTGCTGAAAAGAGCGCTTGAGAACCTCGGAGTCTCTGGTCCTCGCACTCTGCTTCTCGCATCCTCGATCAATCCATCCAGCTCTGCAACCGCTACCAAGAATGTCCCTGACTACATGCAGCATGTCCAGAGCTATACCAAACTCACAGATTGGTCGTTAGGACAATATGTGGATAATATATAAAATACTAAAAATAAAGATGCATGAAATTGAAAAGCAGAAAATAAATCTAATCTATAACCATAACTTTGAAGAAAAGTTTAATTTTTTTTCTTTTTTTTTTGTGTAGGATAACAAAAAACAAAACGATACTAAGAGCTTCAAAGGCGAGCTTCAGGCAAAGATGAAAAATTCTACACTACTGCCAGCAAAGGCTTATTCAGGTCCTACCTACTGTACTCTAACCAATTTAGACAAGTGTTAGGTAAAATCATAAATCCAATGCAACCATTTGCTGAACGAATCCATTGAGCTTTCTTCACAGTTAATGACCCAACAAGCCAGAGATGGTTTGAAAGTAATGTATATGAAAATTGAAACCATTCTAACTTGTTGTTTGAAATTCAAAGAAAGATCTGGAATGAAATCATGCAAAGGCTGAAATTGACTTTCTAGAAACTCATCCATCCAGACACTGACAGGATCATAAGAAGTATGCAAGCACGCTCTTGATGGAAGGAGACAATATGACTCATGATTCAACCACTCCAAATAGTTCTTTGTTTCCTCCTCTACCTTACTAGGACATTCAATTCTATTCACTCCTGAAGAAATGGGAAAATCAAATGGAGACAAGTTGTAATGCAATGAAACTGTGAATGAGATCAAGCCCATTTGTTGTTTAAAAATGGAGAAAAGATGAAATTGATCTTTATACACCTTCTCCAACCATCCATAATACAGACTTACAAATTGAAAATAATTATTTATTACAGATGATTGAGAAGAGACATGAAGTGCCTTTTCCCCAATTATGTGATAATGCTTAAACTCCTGATTAAAGATTTGGAAAGTATCAACTTGATTAAAAGACAAACCCATACAAGAAAACTCGGAAAGTTGGGACGGGAGGGTGGATTGAAAATTTTCTCCCAGACTTGGAATAATTGATCTTAGAATTTGACGAGAGGAAAGAGCTTTTAAATTAATTCCAGGAGTGATTTCAAGATTCGAAACAAGGTCGGTATCCACACATTGAACCAACATATTCTGATTAAGGATTGGATGAAGAATTCTATTGATGCTGTCAGGACAAGGATCCTCATTGCAATGTTCTTGATCAAGTTCACTTACAATCGTATCATCATGTGATTGTTCTTCTTTAAACTCTAGATAAGGAAAAACATCAATAAGTTTAGTTTTAGTTTCCCTATCCCTCTTACAGGCATGCTTTTCAATCACACTATGACCACAAGATTGTTCTTCAATAGAAGTTTGATTAGTTTCAACCTTTCCTTCTTCTGCGGTGATATGATCAAGGTCTGAATCAAGATTCGGATAGGTTGGATACTGACTCAAATTATCATTAATTAGGCAATGACTATGGAGTTGCTCTTTTAAAAACTCTTTAATGACCTCACCTATGGAAGGCTCAACTAAAGATGTTTCTTGATAGTGATCATTTTGTTCTCCTTCTTTATTTGTGCCTTCCTGAGCTAGTGATGACAAGATTTTAATAAGTTCCCCTTCTATATCAATATCAAGGTCATAATCCTGAAGGGTCGAGATTTGATCATTGTCACTCTCTTGCATCGAAGAGTCATTCAAAGGCATGTCCACTGTTGGATCGGGAGAGGAGGAATCAGTTTGATGAGGAAAATCGTCAGTTATTTCATTATGGTTATCCTAATCATCTTCATCAGATTGATCCTCAACAACACAATCATTTTTTGGATGTATGGATCCATCAATGCTTGTACCCCATTCTTTCCTTAATAAATCAGTAAACATGTCGTATCCAGTGATGGATCCTAGAGCTAATGTGTATAACCAATAATCGGCGTTACCTCCTAAGGATTCACAAAGGGCTCGCATATAGACATCTTCATGTTCTGCGCCCATGGATTCCATATAACACCAAAAAACATCCAAGTGGCTTTCAATTGATTTAGTTGAATTTGTAAAGAGACAAGGCAACCCTTTAATGTATCTTTTTGGCATAGGATGAGGTGCATCATAGATTTCAGAGAAATCCAGACGAGATAGAAGTTGCCTTTTTAGCTTGGTTGGATTTTCCTTGATTTCATTGAAAAATTGGACGAATAAATTCGAGTTCATTGCGATTTATGGCACGTTCTAAAAACTTAAGATTAATACGTTGGGTAAGGTCCTCAGTGGAGTCGCCAGGTGAACCACACAAGTAATTCACCAATAAAAGATATGTCGTAGGGAAAGGTGAGGTATGTTGAACCTGTTGCCCACCTATTTCGACTAGATGGCAACTCCATGTACATGAAGATGTACATAATTGTGCAAATTGTACCTTGGAAAAATCTGAGGATTTTTTCACTTCTGCAGGGCAATTGCCCCTTTGTAAAACGAAATGTCCGCTCCCCTGCGTGGGAAAATTAATGTAATTATATGTGCTAGTGTGGGTCATATGATATGGATGCCACACCATGGAACTGTTTGTTAGGGAAGTCCCCTCATCGAGTGTTTTTTCCCTTTCCAATTAATCTTGTTGAGTAAACGATTTTAATTGGTTTGTTTTTTCACTCAAAATCCTCCAAAGTGGTGACGGGCGTTCTAATAGTCAAGTCCATGGGGTGGCTAAGGGTCAAAATGTTGTTCATGACCATGCTAAACATTTGTATAGAGTCTTGTGGAGTTTTGTTATGTTGTTGTATTTTTATTATTTTTTCTAGTTCATTAATTTCACCCCTTGGTGGTTAGTTAACTAAGTTTTGATGTAATAATGTAATTGCTCAAGCACTGGTATTTTGTAATAGGGGCTATGAATGCAAGGTAAAATTGCTATGAAACCCCCTAAGCCACTGCTTCGAGTCCCATGTCATTTTGATAAGGGGTTGAGGAGATAGACCATTTTTGGCTAAGCAAGGTCTATTTTTCCTAGGGAATTAATTAATTTCCCTAAGTCAAAAATTCATATTATTTGATTTTGAAGGAAAAAATCAAATAATGCCATGGTAATTTTGTTTGGGGGTTGCTAAGCCTAGGAAAATTTATTTCAAATTTTTCCACCCCCACATGGCCAAGATATAATTTTTTCAAGTTTTTTTTTAATTTTTCCTAAGTCAAAATTGGAAAAATTTAAAAATTAAATTAAAAAATTAAATCTAAGGTGAAATACATTTAGCCTAAATCTAAAGGTTAGATATCTTTATTGGAGCAAATGGCTAAAGTCCAAGCCTAGACATTAAGAGGTGGTCCAAATGAATTTTAAGTGGCGAAACCCTAAGTTTAGGGAGGCGTCACCTAAAGGAGAGCTCATAAGGGGTGACGGCCAGCTATTTTTATGGCTTATTCCATGGTTAAACCCCATTCAATGGGGGCGCATGCATATGAAGAGGCACCTAGCTACATGTAAAGAAGGGGCACTACCATATTTAGTGAAGGCGCTACCACAATAGGAAGACGTCAAGCCATAAAAGGAGGCGCTACCATGGAATGGAGGGCGTCTACATTTAGAGGAGCCGCCACATCTGGAGGAGGGCGGCCACATATGGAGGAAGGCGCCTAGCTTGGGCTCACTCTAAACCCTCAAAAGCAATCTAAGAGGGCGTTTTGGTCAAAACCCTAGATCTAAGGGTGTGGATGCATTAAGGCATGGATCAAGACTTGGATTAAGCCAAATACCTAGATCTATTGGTGGAGATCTAATCTAGATCTAGATCTAATCTTGGCCGTTGATCTTCAAGGGGTTGGGGTCTTCCTCAACTATATAATGAGGGTCTCACTCCCTTATTTGAGAACTTCTCTCATGCTATTGTTAGGCTGCTGGAATCTTTCCCCATTCTCTTCTCATATTTTCTCAAGCATTTGGCCCAAGCCTCTTGCTCTTGTTGTATTGAATCTTGCCCTAGTTGGGCTGTAATAGAAGAATACTTTGGAGGGATATTGTGCCGTCATTCTACATTTCATGCATCTTTGGGTGAGGTAACTTGTATGTTTATTTATTTGATCTGCATTTGTATTAGCTTAGATAGCTCTCCACAAAGTATTTTGTGGAAGGATTTGTAAGTAGAAGTATTTCTGTTTCCATTTTTGAGTTTTTAATAAGATTTATCAAAGTATTTTGGTAGATTTATTGGGTACTCACCTCTTTGCTTACATTTTGCAGCTCTCTCATAAGTTTATTTACAGGTTTTCCAAGCTCAGAAGGGCTCCTCCAAGGGTTTCTGTTCTCGAATTTACATTTTGGCTATTTTCTTTTTTCCTTCCTAAAACTGGGTTTTATTCACTGTATAGTGAATATAACCCTTGTTTTAGGGCCCCCATCCATTATATATTAGTATAAGGTTTTAATTCTGCTGTTTATATGTTATTTCAGCCCTCTAAACATCACATTTCAGTCATTTTTTCAATTAGATTTTTGCTGTAAATTAGTGATTTTTTGGGACTAATTTTTTCTGATAATTTCTTTGAGTTTTCTGTGATTTCCAGCAAGTAAATCTTGCTGGTTTGTGACAGGTTTTACATAGGTGAAGGGGAGGTGCTGCCCAAATTGGCCCAGAAATACCTCAACCTTGAACCGGTTCCAAAAGGGGTTCAAACCCTCACCTCTCTCTCTTCTTTTCTGATATTTGTAAACCCCAACAAGAACTTCTCTTGGGGTATTCTACAAAAGTTTATAAGGCACTTGTAATCTATATGTAAATAGATTAGGAAGTAGAGTAGGAAGTAGAAACTAGTTGCTTAAATTTGTGTTTATGCAAGTTTATTTCTGTTCACCCACCTATCTCTGTTACAGACCACCATCTCTGTGACAGAGATTGTTGTGAGGTTAGGATAACTAGTTTTATTTTTTGTTTACCCACTATCTCTGTGACATACCACCATCTCTGTCACAGAAATTGTTGTGTGGTTAGGGCATTGCTTTAGCTAGTTGCTTTTCTTTTTAATTTTTTGTTCAAAGTAACTTAATTAATTTTTTATTTTTCTGTTGTAAGGGTAATCATACAACCCACCTATCCGGTGTATCCTCTATCCACTTGTCATCTCTCTTTAGGGACTTCAAGTTGGATATGAAAAGCAGAAGAAGTGGGGGCTTAGCTTAGTTAAAACAACTTTCCTGTTTTGCTACAATCTTCACATTTTATTTTTCAGTCCAAGATCAAGTACCAGCACCTCCCATAAGGGATATCGCTTGGTTGATCTTGTTGACAGTTTAAAATAAACCTTGTATGCTAATCACCAAGATTAAAATTTACCCCCTAAAATTAACCAACAACAACTTCATTATTTCCTGTTCCTCTACTCGGTTATCACCCTTCGGGGTACTCGCGAGATACGACAGGGGATAGAGAAGTCTTAGTTTAATAGGCATCCATCTTGCCATTTTTCCTGTTAATTAAAAACAGTGACCTCAGGAAGCTAGAAGGGGCAGTAGACCGTGGGGGGTCTCTAGGCGTTTTACGTCCTCCTTGTTGAGCACCGGGGCATTGGGGTTTGACCTGGGAGCTACGGGTGGGCTTTGCTCCCACTTTGTTGAGCGCACCAGCATTCCCTCTTTGACTTGAGAAATACTGGATTGGGGTAGTCACACCACCGGTTCGAAAAATAAACTTCAAGAAGAAAAACTTTAATAAAATTTATTAAAACGAACCAAGAGACATTGCAAAACGTCCTACAAACACAAGTCATTGCTACTTATCTTTGCCTTGCTGTTCAAGGTTTTTACTGCAAGCACTTTCACATTTTATTTCATTGCAAGCTTTTCACTTTTTCAGCTACAAGTATTTCCTTTCAGTTTAGCAAACTCTTGTGGTGGCATCTTCAATTCATTTGATTTAAGTAATCACATTGTTTAGTAATCTGTAGATCTTGTGTGACACAATTGATTCATTCCGTTTCAACAATATTTTTTGGGTAATAGCTTAATAATTGTTTCGTTTATTCAATCTATTATAACTGTGGATATTGTTAATACTGGTTAACTGCTCATTTATTATTGTTTATATTGATTCATAGTATTCATTTGTCCATATTGTAATCTGGTTTGATTGGAATAACACCTAAACTGTGGGTTAATTAACTTCAATTTCAATTTCATTTGTAAATTTGTAAAGTTGTAATTTATCCTTAGACTCCATTTGTTAATAGGCACTAGTCTTCATTTATCTCAAGGTTTGCTTGTCATTAAAAGGAAATCTTTGCATTTGCATGATTCTTGTCATTCCTTAGATAGTATAAAGTCTTAGCCTCACAACCTTAATAAGATCCTTTTAATTTGTAATCAAATTAATAAATCTGGAACTTAGTATTCCGTAGGGACTACCCCCCTTGGCTCTGTTGGGATCTTTGCCTAAACGGAGAAGTTGTGGACTGTGGTGACAGTGGTCCCCAGCTCTCGCTTGCCCCCAAGGACACACATAGCAGGTTGTGACTTTTCTGTGCCTTAAAGTGTGAATTAGGCGGCAACATCTTTGGCGTCGTTGCCGGGGACAAGTCATTTGTCCTTGGTCTGACTTAATTGATTAGTTTCTTGTTTTTAATTCTTCAATTCTTTAAACTGTTAATAAAATTCTTTAATTAGATTTAATAACTTATTTACCCATATTAGAGCTATCTTTTTCTCCAAGTGGCGACTCCACTTCACAATATAGTAAGGTATTCTACCCGGACCCATTCAGGTGGTCTACTCAACTCCCTCACCGAGCCTGAAAGGGTATATAGGAGGAGGTTGAATAGACTTGCTCCCCGTAGACTCCTTGCAAATCTTGGAGAAGAGGCTATCTCTGATATTCATTTGTTGTTTGCCCAAAACAACCAACCCTCACCAATGGATGATCTATGCAAGCCATGTGATTTTTCTAACATCATTGGTTATCCTCATGATTTGCCAGATAAAGCTATAGAAAAGTTACCTTCCTTTCAAGGTAATAATGCCATCAGTGCCAAGTCTCACATCACCAAGTTCAACTAGTGCATGGCCAAGTGGTGTAATGCTCATAACTATGAGGATGTCAAGATGAGGTTGTTTATTTTGTCTTTAGAAGATGATGCCATGGAATGGTTTCAAGATCAGAATGACAATAAGTTCAAAACTCTCAAAGAAATCATTGAAGCTTTCAATGATAGATGGGGTGATAGAAGGGATAATCATTTCTTGTTGGCAGCCTTGCATACTAGCCACAAGCAAGAGAATGAGACCATGGAGGAATTTAATAAAAGGTTTAATGACTTAATAAAAAGCCTACCTGCAGACATCAAGCCCCAAGAAGCATCTCTCTTGATTTATTACATCCAAGCATTTGAAGGAGAAATGAAATATCAGATAAGGGATAAGGAACCTGCAAATCTTAAGGATGCACAAGAAAAGGCTATCAAGATAGATAAAAACATGCAAGCTGCTGGTAAATCTAATATTCCTGGGTTTTCAAGGGGTAGTTCTTCAAAGGCTAATGAAGTAAAAAAGGTTAAGTTTGAAAACCAGGAACCTCAAGGTGACTCCATAAATAAGCTCACCCAATTGATTAAACAAATGGAATTGAATCATGCTAATCAGATAGCTGCCATGCAGGCAAACCAGTCAGCATTACAAAACAAGGTAGTTTCCTTGGAAAGAAATAGAGGAAATAATTTCTATCCAAACAAGCCAAATGATAGGTGGCAAAACCAAAGACGCCCCCCACCTCAAGATCAAAGGCCCCCTAATCCTCTAGAGTCTACCAATGTGGTTGACCATCAAGCTATTCCATATTGTAGGCCTTGTGGGGATTTTCATGAGGAAAACACTTGTCAAGTCTTTTTGCAAATCATAAGTGACAAAATGAATGAAAAAACAGAGAATGAACAAGTAAACATGTGTGGGCAGAAGTATGATATTGGCATGTATGAATGGATGGATCTAGTTGAGAATAGTCAAAGTGTTGAATCAGTAAATGAAGTAGCAGAAGCAGCTTTTGGCCCTAAGCCTAGTGAGTAGCAAGTGTCAGATTTCTCTAGGTATAGAGGAATGACTTACCAAAGAAATGGTAAGAAGAATCAAAGTCAAGAAAAGACTCCAACCAATGTTCCTAAGGTACCTCCTCCCCCTCCTATTTCAATTGCTCCTAATACACAATTAAACATTGATCTAGGAGGTTGGTTAAATAATGCTAAGATGTTGGTTCCTGTAGCAGAAATCATGAAGATCCCTTCTCAAAAGTGAAAATTACTCAAAGCTATAGAAGAACCTTATTAGACTAATGTTGACAAAGCCATAGCCTACCACGATGCACCTCTCATTCTTTAGAGTATGGACAAAGGAAATGAAAAGAACCAGCCATTCTTCCTCTCGTTGTTAGTAAACAATCATGTTCTACACAACTGCATGTTAGATTTAGGGGCTAGCTCAAATGTGATGACTAAAAAAGTTATGGAACAATTAAATCTAAGGATCTCAAGGCCTTATCATAACATTTGTGCAATGGACAGTAAGATGATTGATGTATGTGGTTTAATTAAAGGCTTACAAGTACACTTAGCAGCTTTTCCAGACATTCAATTAGAAATGGACATAGTAGTGATAGATGTCCCAGATGCTTGGGGTATGTTACTCTCAAGAAAAACTGGAGCAGACTTAGGAGGAAATATTCAAATGGACTTGACTTATGCCACCATTCCAACTTCTGAAGGGAATTTTGTTAGATTGAATTGAGAGTTGGAGATGAGACACCATGTAGAAGACCCAAGAAATCCTAGCAATGAATTAAAGTATAAAACTTATGACTTGGGAAATTATGCAATTTTGGCTAACTCTTTGGGACCTATTGAAGAATCAAATGGAGATGAAAGAGTTAATCAAATTTGGCATATGCACTTTGATGGGGCCTTCTCTAGAGCTGGTAAAGGTGCAGGCATAGTCATTGAATCCCCTTCTCATAAGGAATTCAATTTTTCCTATAGACTAGAATTTAATGCCACCAACAATGTGCTTGAGTATGAAGCCTTGCTCCTTGGTTTAGAGGTGTGTCAAGATAAGGGTATCAAGCAATTACAGGTCAAAGGTGATTCAGATTTGATCATTTCACAGATTAAAAAACAGTTTGCTTGCAAATCAGAAAGGTTAAGAAGATATAGGGATGCAATTTTGGATCTGATTCCATGCTTTGATCACATAGAATTTATTGCAATTCCTAGAGAATTGAATGCTAAGGCAGATAGACTTGTAGTTGCTGCTTCCACCCTTCGGAGACCACCAGAGTTAGTAGATGAAGAGGTTAAAATGGAAGTCATCTTTAGGCCTTCAGTTCCAGATAATGTAGATAATTGGCAGGTCTTTGATGATGATAAACAAGTGATTAAGTTTTTGAGTAATATAGGAGAATTTGCTGACTTTCACATTAGTGAAGAGGAAGAAGGTTGTTATTATGCAGAAGAAAGTCAAAAGCTTAATCCAGCCCCTAGGAAAGTTGTGTCTTTAGAAAGGGCATTTGATAGAGAAGATGGCCATAAACCTAAGGAAGAATCAGGTACAAAGCCAAGTGATTACATAGAGGTGAATATAGGCATAAAGGAAGAGCCTAGGATGGTTAAAATTGGGAAATCAACACCCAAAGATGAAAGAGAACAAATTATTAATTTACTAAGGGAATATAGGGATGTTTTGGCCTTCACATATGACGAGCTTAAAGTCTATAGGGAAGATGTGATTCAACACACTATTCCACTTAAAGAAGAAGCCAAACCATTTAGACAGAAACTTAGGCAAATAAATCCTAAGTTGGCCCCCTTGGTATAACAAGAACTTCAAAAGATGTTGAAAGCTGGAATAATAGCCCACACTATACATTCTGCTTGGTGCTCTAATTTGGTGATAGTTAGAAAGAAGAATGGTCAAATCAGGTTGTGTGTGGATTTCAGAAATCTAAATATTGTGTGCAAGAAAGATAATTATCCCCTCCCTAAAATTAAAACTTTATTACAAAGAGTAACGGGATCTGGCATGATTTCAATGCTTGATGGTTTTTCTGGTTATAACCAAGTCAGAGTTAAAGAAGAAGATAGGCATAAAACAACATTTACTACTCCATGGGGAACATTTGAATATATCAGGATGCCTTTTGGTTTATCTAATGCTGGAGCTACATTTCAAAGAGCTATGGATTATGCTTTTAGAAGTTTAATTGGAAAAATTATTGAAATTTATTAGGATGATCTAACAGTTTTTTCTAAGGATGGGAAAAGTCACATAGGGCATTTAAAACATGTTTTTGAAAGATGTAGAGAATTTGGGATTTCTTTAAATCCAGCCAAGTCAGTTTTTGGGGTCATTGAAGGGAAATTACTGGGTCACATAATTTGCAAAAAAGGTGTCAAAATAGATCCAGAAAGAGTTGCAGCCATTGCTAAACTTCCCTTGCCTAATACAAAGAAGGGCCTCCAATCCTTCTTTGGTACAATTAACTTCCTTAGGAGATTTATTCCTAATCTAGCAGAAGTAACTAAGCCTTTAAATAAGTTGCTTAGAAATGATGTCAAGTTTCAATGGGATGAAACTGGAAAAAGAGCTTTCCAACAAATAAAAGATGCATGTGGCCAAGCTCCTGTATTAATCAGTCCGGATTACACTAAAGAATTCTATCTTTTCTCCTTTGCATCTGAAGACACCATTGCTGGTGTTTTATTACAGAAAAATGACCAAGGTCAAGAACAACCCATAGCATACATGAGCAAAATTTTAAGAGATTCAGAATTAAAGTACCATATAATAGAATAGCAGGCTTATGCCTTGGTCAAATCTCTTAAGCATTTTAGGATTTTCATAGGGTATGCCAAAGTAATTGGATATGTTCCTAGTACAGCAATTAAAGATGTGTTAACTCAAGAAGAAGGCCTAGGTCCAAGAAGTAGATGGGTTGCTAAAATTCAAGAATATGATTTAGAAATCAGGCCCACTAAATTAATCAAAGGACAAGGATTAGCTAAGATGTTAGCGGAAAGTAATGAAAAGGCTTTAGGTTTGGTTGATCAGAATATGGTTTGTGAGATTGGTGTTCCAGATTCATCCCCGGATTTGTTAAAACTTGAGCAAGTTGAATGGTATTCTGATATTATTTTTTATCTTAAAAAATTGACTTGCTCAAGTCACCTTGTTGGTCATAAGAGAAGAGCCTTAAGGCTCAAAGCATCCAAGTATATCTTAATTAAAGATGGTTTAGGATGGAGGAATCCAGATGGGATTATCCTTAGATGTGTGGATTATCCTTATATTTATTTTATGTTCGTTACATTGCCTTCCCCTTAAGGGGATCTTTGTCCTCAAAGATGTATTTGACATTAATGTCTAATTTATTTCAATCTGTCGTCTCGAAATTCTTTCCCTTTTATATTTGTGACATTTGAGGAGATGAGCCGATACGAATTACGGATTCCCCAGGAGAATTGTCGCATCGTATTTGTTGTGGTCCATCCCAGATCTATTTTTATCGGAGCTCTGGGATCTTTTTGTGGGACAATTCGTCTCAATTGTTACTTAATATGTCGATATTTTTGTATGTCCACATAAGTCTTCTGTGAATATTCATTTTGACCCTGTCGTTGGTCAAAATGACGATTATAATTAGGATGTCTGTAAGGTGTAGGTGTTGTTTGTTCTTCTTTCTTTTGGACTACGGCGAGGACTGTCTTCACTTCGTCGATTTGATTTTTGGATGCATTTTCCTGGATTGTGCTTCTTGGTTCTTCAGTAGATTGTTTATGATTCTGAATCTTTTCGATTCTTTCATCTTGAGATTTTTTTTCAATTTCTAACTCCTTGATTTGATTCTGTAGTTCCTGATTACAATTATTTAGACACTGGTTTTCTTCTTGCTTTTCCAGTATTTTTCCTTCGAGGTCTTCACCGGAGTGTTCTCTCTTGCTACTGTTTTTCAATTTTTTGATTTTTGTAATCAGTGTTTTGTTATGATTTCTTAATCTGAAAATTTCTTCAAAATTGTGTGATATTGTTTTATTACTCTTTGTGAGCTCCAACTTGTGTTCTTTTTTAGAGTCGCTATTTTGTTGTTGAATAACTTTTATCTGTTGTTGATAATGATCGCCCACTGATTCTTGATCTGTTAATCTCTGTCGTATGTGCGTCAGTTCTTCATCTTTGTCGTTAACGATTTTGTTCAAGCGTATTATTTCTGCTTCGTAATCAATTATTTCTTTCTTTATATCTTGATTTTTTTGTTTCTAATCGAACTCACTTTCGTCTTTTAATTTCTTTATTTGGGCAGACAAATTTTCTATATGATTTTTCCGGTTGGAAATTTTTTGTTCCTTGCGCTCTTTTTGCATCTTATGTAATTTAATCAACATGTCCGATTTCGCATTTATGTCCCGTAACTCTTCATTGTCTCTTTGATAACGTTTTAACTTGGCTTCTAATTTCTCTATTTGTAGTCGTAAATCAGATTCCATGATCTCTGATTTCTTTGACACTAGATGGTCGTTTGGACTATAGATAGTCGTCGATTTTTTTTGTGTTTTGTTTTCCTTTGACTATTTCGTCAACAATAATTTGTCTTCTTCGTTAGGTTAAATAACCCCTTTTTTTTTCAAAAATAATAATAACAATTGTTATTTTGGACCTTTTTTTTAATAATAATAATAATAATAATTATTATTATTATTATTATTATTATTTTACTTTAGGATTTCCTTTTATTTTTATTTTATATTTTAAAATAATATAAATGTATTATGTTATAATATATTTGAAATAAATATTATATTATATTATAATATTTATATTTAAAATAAATATTATATTATAATTTTTTTTTTGTTTTTTTTGTTTGTGTGTAGGTCGTCGTGGAGGTGGAGACGATGGCGCGTGAGGAGCAAGGGAGAAAACAACGCAGCAAGAGGGAAGGTGGGACGGAACCGCATGGAGAGGAGGACGCTGGTGGATGAGGGCAGCAGAGTGTGGTCGAGAGTGGGAAGATGGCAAGCAGCGTGTGCAAAGTTCACGATGCAGCGCTGTAAGGGATGATGCAGCGGTGTGGAGGGCGATGATGCAGTGGGGTAGGTAGCCGGTGTGGAGGTGGGTGGATGCGCAAGGATGAGAGGAGTGCGCAAGCAGAGCGTGGGAGATGGTGGAGCTGGGCGCTGTTAGAGTGGGGCAGCAGATGGCTAGCGGAAGAGATGAAGCGAGATGGAGGGGAGCAGGCGGATGGAGAGCATGGAGGGAGCAGGCGCGGAAGATGGAGTGCAGGCAGATGGTGGACGACAGAATAGTGGATTTTTGAATTTTATTTTGTATTATATATATATTTTTTGATATCTGACTTCTCTCTTCTTCGACGACAAGAACTACTGGATCGTAGAGAATTTTGGTGGCTAAATTATTATGTCGGATCAAAGATTCTAGTTTCAAGGAAACCTTGAAAGTTTGGCTATAAGCCGGAAATTAGCAAAAGCCTTGGGAAGGCTAGCTCTGATACCACATGAAGTGAAATAATTATTCAATATTCCAAATATTTTGGTAATCTTTGTATGAGCGGATAATTATTTCGCTTCACATCCACACATGAAAATCATTACACCATAGATCTTATCTCCAAAGCCTTCTTTATTCCAAAGAGTAAAACAATACAATACAACAAAGTGCATTCCTTTTGCCCTCTGACCATGAGAAAATGAGAGCAAAACTCTTGCTTAAATACGAAAAATTAGAGCAAATCCCAAGGGGGGCTAATTTGCCAAGTGTTGGAGTTTTTTGAAAAGACTAGGGGTGAACTAGAGTGAACTAGAGGTGTTAGGCAACACCTCTCACAAGGTAGGTCACCCACGCTCTTTCTATGACACATATACAACAAGAAGTGAGCTTCGTCATGGATAAATGTGCCCTTCTAAGGAAAAATTCGCCCCCTCATGCATTTCACTGGAAACGTCTTGATTTGATCTTGATTTGGTCTCCAATTAGCCCCAACATCATCCTTAGTTGAACTGGAACATGTCTGGGACAAGTTTCCACTGATTTAGGGATTTTTTTTTCTCCATGTTTCCCCCTTTTCTAATTTTTATTCACTTTTTTGACTTTTTGGGAGATTTTTCACTTAAGTGATAAATAATCACTGAAAACTTAGGAAAACTGGGTTTTGGGGTATAGTGGGTGCTTTGAGTTTGAAAACGAGCACCCTCATGGCAAAAACGGCTTCTAGACCACACTTTTATAACAATTATAAATTTCCCAATTAAACAATTAAAATATAGCCTATGTTTACGGGAAAAAATATTTTTCTTGGAGCTAAAAAAAAACCTATGGGGGACCTAGTGCAATGTTCATATGACTCAAAACAATGTCTAACATGCTTATATACATTGACACGTGGACTTTAATAACCTCCTAAGGCTTAACCACCAAGACGACCATTCCAGCTTTGGAGGAGCAATGAAAAACTCGGAAAATTATACATCACTTATTCAACATTGCATAATTGACAAGAGAAAAAACACCTTGGAATGATCGGATAGACTTCGAAGTCCTAGGAAGCCAAGTCTTTTAGAAAACGTTTTCCACACTATTAGATTTATTACAATATCCCCAAGGGGTATGAACATGTAATTATGAAAAAAAAGGGGCCCAAAAATGACCCTGATGAACCGTGGAACTTCTAAGCACCGATAATGAACAAGGCAGTTGTTCAGAACTTCGACGACTCACTGGAAATCCACCTAAGTGCAACTTAGTGGATAACAAGATCGTGGGCATGTGAAAGAACCTCATCCTCAAACCCTTGCAAAAAATGGAAAGGATTCCCGCAAGCTCTCTTTATCCAAGATTGGATAGGGCTTGTATAAATGTCTTCATCATGGGGCTGCCCATCAAATTCAGCAAACAATATGAAAACTCTCAAGGAGATAAAGCTTAGGCTGCTCTAGCACCACATTAGATCTGACAAAAAATGAAGATGAAGAAGAAGATGGATACTGGTGCTTGAACATGAAACCTTGAGCATAAAAAAAGGGCTGAAATTGACTGTCAGAACCTCCATAAACAATGAAATGAGAGGTGATTCAAAAAGCTTGAAATTTTGAAAATTCTCCAGCATTTTCGCTTAACCTGTCATGAAAGGAAAAAACCAGCAAGCTATGTATTTATAAATCAGTGAGTTAGTTAATCAAATACAATGAAAAAGTACAACCTAGTACTTGCCGAAAGATAGAAAGATTTTGCTACTTCGAGTACCAGGGAAGGGAAACTAGATCTAAGCTTATGATTATGAAATAAAATCACTTTAGATCTAGAAATACGAACAAGCTAAGGAATATATGATAAACATTTAAAATAGATCTAAGCTTGCTTTTAAACGTAACCAGAGAGTAAAATTAGAACTTTAAGAGAAGAAGAAGGTTCTTAAGCTCCAATTTAAATCTTTTGGTAAACATGGAGACTTAAAGGTGAAAGAAAAAAAATGTGTTTATGACCCGAATCCAAGAAAAGGAGATACACTTAGCTAAATGTTTTACTTAGGAAGATGATTTGCAACAAAACATATCACACTTGCAACAAAAGATGTTAGATCTAGTACCCTTTACTAATGAAAACCAATAAAGCATGAATTATAACTTAATAGGACAATGCCTTCTTGAATCTTTAAAAGTAAATTAGTAAGTAAACAAATTGACAATTGCAAATATTTACACTATGTGCTTCAGAGAGCCCTCTAAGCCAGACTAATGATAAATTAAAAGAAAGCATGAAATTGCAGGAATATCACCTCATTCACAAAGCAGATGGACCAAAGATGTCACACTTCATAAGCCTCCAAATCCTTCAACTTTATTCAGATAGCAAAAGCAAAAATAGCACATGAGCAGAGGTTCCTTGCTTCCATCTGAAAAAAGGAAGTCTCACTTAAATAGAAAAAATGAGAGAAAATCCCAAGCAGGGTGAATTTTCCAAGTGTTGGAGCTTTTTGAGATGATTGGGGGTGAACTAGAGCGAACTAGAGGTGGTAGGTTCCACCTCTCACAAGGTAGGCCACCCCCTCTTCTTTCTGAGACACATGCAACAAAAGGTGAGCTTTTTCATGGATAAATACCCCCCCTTAATCCCCCTCATGGTTTTGTTTGGAAACGACTTGATTTGATCTTGATTTGGTCTCTAGTTTTCCCCAACATCATCCGCAGTTGAGCTAGAACATGTATGGGACAAGTTCCCACTGATTTAGGGATGTGTTTTTTCTACATATTTTCATTTTTTCTAATTTTTTATTCAGTTTTTTCCCTTTTAGGAGAAAATTTGACTTAAGTAACAAATAATCTCTTAAAACTTAGGAAAAGTAGGTTTTGGGGTATAGTGGGTGCTATGCGTTTGAAATCGAGTACCCCCATGGCAAATTTGCCCCCCTAGCCACACTTTTACGGCACTTTGAAATTTCCCAATTAAACTATTAAAAAATAGCCTAAGTTTACAGGGAAAATTAATTTTTCTTGAAACTAAAAAAATCTAAGGGGAACCTAGTACATGTTCATAATGAATCAAAACAATGTCTAGCATGGTTATATACATTGAGACGTGAACATTTAATAACCTCCTAAGGCCTAACCACCAAGACGACCATTCCAGCTTTGGAGGAGCGGTGAAAAATTCGAAAATTATACATCACTTATTCAACATTGCATAATTGACAGGGGAAAAAACACCTTGGAATGATTGGATTGATGTCCAAGTCCTAGGAAGCCAAGTCCTTTACAAAACGTTTGCAATACTAGAGCATTTATTATAATATCCTCCAGGGGTATGACAATGTAATTATTAAAAAAATGGCCCAAAAATGGCCCCAATGAACCACATAACTTTTGAGCATTGATAATGAACAATGCTTGATCATAAATTCATCGGCTGACTGGAAATCCACTAAGTGCAATTTTAGTGGATAACACCCATCTCTTAGAGATGTGCCACCTCTTCCTTGGGATCTCGATCATGAATCCAATGACAAAGCTTGGTGTCTATCCAACTCGTCGTTAACTCATCAATCAAATGCCACCATTGGAAATGACTAAAACATGTCCTAGACATGTTTCCGTGTATCATGAGATGCTGATTTTACCCATTTGTTCGACATTTTTATTCACTTTTCAAGAGAAAATGAAATTAAGTGGTTAAAAATCACTAATTTCACTCTCAAAGTGGGTACATGAGTAAAGTGGGTGTTGTATGTTAGAAAACAAGCAGCCCCATGGCAAAATATGCCCCCTAGTACCATTTTTATGACTTAGTGAAATTTTATAATGAAAATATCTATTTTTGCGGGAATTTTTGTATTAATGGATAATTAAAGGATCCTAGGGGGGGACTTAATGCATGTCCATAAGACTCTAGAATAGTGACTAGCATGGTAATATACATCATACACTAGGATTTAATAACCTACCAAGGCCTAACCACTAGGACAATTACTCCAAGTTTGGAGGATTGAATGAAAAACTTGAAAATTATAATTCGATGAAAAAAAATATAATTAACAAGGAAAAAGCACTCTAGAGTAATTGGACTAGTGACCAAGTTTTGGTAAGACAAACCCTTTACAAAAAGTCGTCATGCTACATCATTTTATTACAATTACCGTATGTTTCACAAATTTCCGGAATGTGGGAACGAGTGTCGAATACGGCTAGAGGTTTCTGCCAAATTTGCGGGAAACGACAGGTTGGGAACGACAATAAAATATATTAAAAATATAAAAATATAAAAATAAAATATTTAAAAAACTAGAACTAGGTCTTACATATAAATTATGATCATTAATGATATTTATAATTTATGATATAAATATTCGTATAAGTATTGATATGTAATTTAATTTGAGCCTTACTAAAACTAAGCCTTACATGTATTTTTATTATTTAATGATTGAAATTTAAAAAATGAAAAGACAATTTTTAAATTTAAGAAATAGATATTGAAATCATCCACATCACATTGATATTTATATTTATATTGGTAAAATCAAAATCAAAATGCCCAAGGTAATACATAGTCGAAAACTTGGCAAAAATTTCCAAAGTACTACATAGTCCAAAAGTTGGCAACATGACCAAAGTAATACACAATCCAAAAATGCCTAGAGAACAAGGCCCGAAATAACAATGAAGGGGAACATAAAGTGCGATCTTCAGTAGCAAGGCTATCAATATAGGCTTGAGCCTGATTAGGCTCTGCACCTCCAGTGTCACCATCATCATCATCATCATCAACAAGAAGATTAGATACAATGTCATCTAAGGGTATTCCAACCAAGGCTGCACTTGGTGAAGGATTATCATCATCTTCATCAATTTGAGCAACATCTTTAGCATCCACATCCCACCGTGCCGCAGGCCTTCTAAATACTCAGGTAACTTCCTTGAACAAAGTCGAAGACTACTATGCACATAAACCAGTTTCTCTACTCTCTTAGAGGTAAGCCTATTCCTCTTAACAGAGTGGATGAAACTATAAGTGGACCAATTCCTTTCAGCTGCTAAGGAACTAGCAACTTGAGATAGCAAACGTGAGGCAAGATGTCGAAGCTTTGAAACTTCCCCCCCATACATTCTCCACCATCCAATAGGTTCTTTTGTGCATAAATCTTAATGTCCCTCTTTGCATCTTGAGTGAAAGTAGGAGGATTTAAAGTATCAAAATCAATAAATTGTTCTCGCATAACATTTGCTTCATCGAGGGTATACATCTTGCTTATGGCATCAAGAAACCCATCTTTAACCTCTTCATCATCAATGGGTAGAACTGTATTTGGTCTCTCGATATACCACTTTGGATTAAGGGCATATGTGGCCATGTGAAGAGAGGCATTGAGCTTTCTCCATCTCTTCTCTATTATCTTATGTATTTCCTGGAAAAATTCCAAAGAGGGATTTCTTTGACGAATTATGTGCCTTACCTTACCCACCATGCAATCCATACATTCATATATTTCCCCAAGACTAGGGGAATCAGAATCTGCATACCTAATCAACTCCACAATTGAGGATGTAAATGAAACAACATCTCTAACCTCAGCCCACCAATCTTCATTTAGGATCAGATCTCTTATCTTCTTTGCTTGAGCTGATTTAGACTTGGACCATGCATTCCACTCTTGAGCAACAACATTGGCTTACAAGGATGCATACACCTCAACCATACGTTTTAGAAGAATGAAGTATGTGGCATATCTTGTTTCTGTAGCTTTAAAAAAATGTTTCCTTGATTTCATCCTGTAGATTGCTAATGAGGCATGGTGGTTGCAAATGAACATTTGTGCCTCTCTCACATTTGATATGAGCTTTGAAATCCAAGATATTTTTCCAATGTCTTTGAGGACATTGTTAAGGGCATGAACACACCAAGGAGTCCAAAAGATATGCCTATATTGACTTTGGATCATTAATCCCGCTGCTCTACAAACAGGTGCTGCATCTGTGATTACATGTACTACATTCGAGGGACCAACCTCTTCAATTGCATCCTTCAAAATTTCAAACATGAAGGTAGGATCTTTCAATTTTCCACTACAATCAATTGCTTTCAAAAAGTAGGGCCCTGCTGGAGATGTGACAATAATATTCAATAATGGTCTTTGTTGAATGTCTGTCCAACCATCCATGATTGTTGAACATCCTGAAAGAATCCAAGATTGTTTGAGGTCGCCCATAAGTCCCTACATTCTTGTTACCCCCTTATCTAGCAATGATGTCCTCATTTTGTTGTAACCCGGGGGTGAGTAACTTGGCCCAGCAACTATGATTTTTTTCACCATTTCTTTGTAATATGGTGAACGAGTAGCATTAAATGAAATTCCATTTGCCATAAAAAATTCAGCTGTAGCATCATCTGACATCAACCTCATCCCTATGCACCACATTGCAAATTTTACGGATTTGTTCAACAGCAACACTAGGAGACCTCTTACTCCTCTGAGAAGTAGAACCTCCCTTAGACTCATGTTAGTTTAGGTACAAGTCTAGGTACCTTGGTATCAATGGAGGATGGTACAAGTCTAGGTACCTTAAAAGGACGATCACTATCCAAATTTGTCTCACTAACACCTGTGGCAATCATATGAAGCTTGGTCATCTCCATCCTTTTTTCAAGCCCACATGAACAACCCTTAACCCCATCACCAGGTAGAGATAAAAGATGATGCTACACTCTAGTGCAGCTTTCCTGAAACACATGGTTGCACAATGTGCACATCCATTCTTCACAGCCCCCACAATTCTTTTTCTTGTTTTTAGTAATCTTGTTCACAAACTTTAACAAGGGTTTCTTAGGGTTTGATAATTCTTGAACTTGACTTTGGCTTGCATTTGGACTTGGAGTAGAACTAGTGTTCTGCTCCCTCAATTCTGCACTTACACTCTCCATGACTTTACTCATTAATACACAATGTAGCAAGTTTAAGCCTCTAGTATATTGATATCTGGCAAATTGAAATTTACATGTTGAAAATTAAAATATAATCGACAAGTAACTACTAACAGCTATGAATCATGATTATTGAGTAAATTTGTAAAGTAAATTGCAACAAACATGTAATCGATAAGTTGATTTTATGAACATAATTGAATAAGTTGTAATTTGTAATTAATAATTATGAATTTTTGTTTGTAAATTAAATTGGAGACTACAAAGCATATTAATATATTATTGTGCTCATTGAAGTAAATTATTAATAAGTTGATTTTATGAACATAGTTGAATTAGTTGTAATTTGTAAATTAACATGAATTTCTGTTTGTAAATTAAATTGTAGTATACAAAGCATATTATTGTGCTGATTGAAGTAAAATTATTATCCTCATTGATGTAATCATTCTAATGAATAATCCCAAATCTAAAAGTAAAATATGAAATTTGAAATTTGTAATTTAAATTTTGACCTTTGTAACTAATACTATCAACTAAAAAATAGAGGTTTAAAAATTAACTTGTTGCTAATATAAAAATTAAAATGACAAAAGTAACAAGTTAAAACATTGGATACAAAAAAAATAAATTAAAATGTTAAAATTTTAAAAGCTTAACACTATCCTCTATACTTGGCACATTTTCTGGCCAACTCTAAATGTATAAAAAAATTAAAATTAAAATGTTAAAAACAAAAAAAACTTAAAACTAAAACTTAAGTTAAAAAATAAAATTAAAAAATAGAAACTCTAACCATTAAGTTATATAGAATTTTGCACAGAAATAGGAAAACTATAAATCAAAATCAAAATGTTAATGTTTTCATGATTTATTATATAAAATTTATGATATTAAATTTTAATTATCTAAAGGCTAAAATGATAAATCTTAAATCAGTAAGTAATTTAAAATATTAAAAAATTCAAAATGAAAACTATCAAGATTTAAAATGAAAAATTTAAAACATTATTGATATTATATACGAGTGTAATGAAATTGATATAAGCTTATGGGTATTGTTTTTAGAACTTAATGTATACATAGATAATCAAATTTATTTACCATGTATAAATCATAGTTTTAAAAATCGTTCCAACCGGAATTGGAACCGGCCGGTTCACCGGTTCGGAACCAAACCGGGTCAAACCGGTTGGTTAACCGGATCGGGGACCAGTTAGATACCGAACCGGCCGGTTTGGTACCAAACCGGTCCGGTTTGGTATCTAACCGGTCCAACCGGCCGGTTTTGAACTTGACCGGTCCGGTTTGGAAA
>LPNX011161090.1:77942-105649 GCA_001517045.1 Pseudotsuga menziesii | reverse complement strand
CAAATTAGCCACCAGCGATCGCCAAACCAAAAGTGGTCATTGATATGCGGATTTTGGTCATTTTTTTGGTCACTAATCTCTCATTTTCCACTAGTGAAGACATAATTAGAACCCAACTCAGCCAAGTGGTCACAGGTTTGATAAATCAAAGATACAATGTCACTACTGTAAGAAATTTGGTCATTATACATATGAATGCAGGAAGAAGCAATATGACCAAGGAAAGAAAAGCCAAAATAAGTCGATGAACACCAGCATTTCATCGAGTGCAATGTTGATGGAAAGCACATCCCCAATTGAATGCAATACCATCTAAGAAAGTCCATCTAACATATGGTATTTAGATTCATGCTACAACAATCATATGAATGATAATTTAAATTTATTTTCCAGTCTAGATAATTCAATTCAAACTGATGTTACACTTGGAAATAATGTCCAAGTCATTGTTTTGGGAAAAGGTACTGTTAATATTTTAACCAAACAGGGGGAGCATAAGTATATGCCAGATGTTTAACATGTAGAAGGTCTGAAGCATAATTTACTAAGTATTGGACAGCTAGTAAAGAAAGGTTACATAGTTTACATGGAGGATAATCACTCTGTGATTAAAGATATACGTCCAAGCAACCAGCTAATAGAATGAGTGCCAATGAAAAGCAATCGCTTGTTTCCATTTAGGATAGTTCCAAACAATACAGAAGCTGCATTCAAGGAAAAAAGTAAAGAAGAAGTTGTTCACTGTGACAAGAAAGAAAATGATAGCACTGATTTTTAGGTTGCATTTCAAACAAAAGTTCAGGATGATTCCTGGCTATGGCATTTCAGATTTGGACATCTGAATTTCGGTGGACTGAAGTTGTTTCACACAAAGAATATGCTAAAAGGATTGCCATTGATCGACAAACCAGACAGAGTTTGTGAAGGCTGTATATTTGGAAAGCAACATAGAGATACTTTTCTAGTTGGAAATTCATACATAGTGTGCACACCACGTGATATTGTGCACTCTGATATTTGTGGTCCAATGCAGACAACGTCAATTGGTGGCTACAAGTATTTTCTTACTTTTATTGATGACTACTCAAGAAAAACATGGGTATATTTTTTGAAACATAAATCTGATTTATTTATTGATTTCAGTAGTTTAAGGAACTCATGGAGAACCAGAGTGGACACCACATAAAAATCCTAAGAATAGATAGAGGTAGTGAATATGTTTCAAACGAATTTATAAATTTCTACAAAACTCATGGCATACAGAAGCAATTCACTGTGCAGTATACACCTCAGTAGAATGGTGTCGAAGAGAGAAAGAACATAACCATTATGGAAATTGCGCACAGCATGAAAGAAGCAAAGCATTTGCCAAATGAATATTGGGGTGAAGTAGTCCCAAATGTTGTATACATTATGAATCGATGTCCAACAAAGAGCATGAAGAAAAAAATTCCTCAAGAAGCATGGACATGTATGAATCATAGTGTTTCTCATTTAAAAAATTTTGGTTGTGTCGCATATGCTCATGTGACAGATGAGCCGATACAAAAGTTAGACAAGAAGGGACAAAAATGTATTTTTGTTGGCTATTATGAAGACACAAAAGCATACAACTTGTATGACCCTATCACAAGGAAAGTAATTATTAGTCGTGACATGGAATTTGTTGAGAATGAATCATGGGATGGAACCGTAGAGAAGAAATATGTCAATATTGTGTCGAATGTCGAGCACGAAGACATGATATAAGAATTTGTTCAAACACCACAAGTAAATCAACCAGTCACAGCACCTTCGAATCCAATGACACTATGACATGTCTCGGCACTAGGAATATCGACACAATTCGCAGCTCAAGCTACACCGACAAGAACACCAAGAGGACAACAAACTCCATCAAGTAGTTCGACATCAATAGATCCAGTGAAGACAAGAAGTCTGCATGAGATATATGAATCTGGAACACCAAATTCCTTCTCTTTCTTTGCATTATTTTCTCAATTGGATGATCCACTAACATTTGAGGAAGTTGTTGAAGAAGAAGTATGGGCACAAGCCATGGATGAAAAAATAGAATGTATTGAGAAAAACTAGACATGGGAACTGGTGAATGTACCAAAAGATAAAGATGTAGTCAATGTTAAATGGATTTATAAGAACAAGCAAGATGTTGATGGGAATGTGCAGAAGCACAAGGAAAGAATGGTAGCAAGAGGGTTCACACAGCCACTCGGCATAGATTTCAATGAAACGTTTGCACCAATTGCGTGCATGGATACAATCAGAACTGTTTTGGCTATCGCTGAACAAAACAAATGGCATGTTTATCAAATGGATGTTAAGTTAGCAATTCTGAATGGTTATATAGATGAGGAATTATATGTGGAATAGCCACAAGGGTATGAAGTTCTAGGTCAAGACCATAAAGTGTACAGGCTGAAAAAATGTGCTCTATGGTTTAAAGCAAACTCCAAGAGCTTGGTATAGGTTCATTGATTCCTATCTTATTGAGAATGGATTTCACAGAAGTGAAAGTGAGCCAAAACTATACACCAAAGTGAATGAGCAAGGTAACATGTTAATTGTTCACATGTATGTGGATGATTTAATATTTACTGGTAATTTTGGCATAAAAGAATTTAGAACAGTCATGGAAAGTGAATTTGAAATGACTGATTTGGGGATTATGAAGTTTTTTCTGGGAATTGAAGTTCAGTAGTCTGAAAGTGGTATATTTATATCACAGTCTAAATATGCAAACACGGTTTTAAAAATATTTAATATTTCAAATTGCAAGTCAGCCCCAACACTAGTAATAATGGGTTTAAAATTGAGCAAAGATGATGATGGGTCAAATGTAGATCCTACACTATTTAAAAGGCTTGTTGGAAGCCTTATGTATTTAATAGTGACAAGACCAGACATCATGTATGGAGTAAGTCTAATCTCAATATTCATGGAGTCACCAAAAGACTCACATTGGCAAGTAGGTAAAAGAATTCTGAGGTATGTAAGTGGTACACAAGATCTTGGCATCATGTATTCAACTTCAGAAATTTTTTAACTCATTGGATATACTGACAGTGACAATGGAGACAGCATAGATGATAGGAAAAGCACATCTAGGTACTCATTTCATTTTGGTATAGGCGTTGTTTCGTGGTCTTCAAAGAAACAACCCATAGTAACCCTATCTTCAGCAGAAGCAGAGTATGTCACAGCCACAAGTGTTGCATGTCAAGCTGTTTGGATGAGGAGAATGTTAAAAGACCTGTCACAGAACCAGAAAGATCCAACAACTATTTTATGTGACCACAATTCAGCCATTTCCTTGTCAAAGAATCATGTGTTTCACAAGAAAACCAAACACATTGACACAAGGTATCATTTTATAAGAGAGTTGGTGAATAACAAAGAAATTTGTTTAGAATTTTGTTGGTTTGAAGATCAACTTGTAGACATCTTCACAAAACCATTGGCAGGGGATACATTCCAATATATTTGAAGTTATTTGGGATTGACAAGTTCTGTATAGTGAACTCTATCACAAACAGAGCAAGTTTTCTGCTCTAAAAATATTTTGTAATATTTTGTTTTTAAATTACGATCTGCTCATAATTAAGGGGGAGTGTTGGAAATATTAATTACTCACTAATCCATAATCTAATCAGCCGACTCTATCAGAGTCTGTAGCAGGTCATAAAGGTTCAAAGAGTTTGACAAGATCAAGAGTTCAGATCTCTCGTATATAAGATAGTAGAATTTAGTTTCTGAAGCTAATTTTCTAGATAGAGAGTAATTATAGTCTTTAAATGTTAAGTCGGTTAGTCGGAAGAAATTTTCTATATGAAGGATGAAATTGTAAATCAAGAAAATAGACATACAAGCAGAAGAGAATAGAGAAGAGAAATGCGGCGAAGAAGAATAAGGAAAACTCACTGAATATTTTGAAGCTCAAGCTTATGTGTTTTTACCAAGTTTGTATTTACAGCTGTATGTTTTGTTATGTCGTCACATGAAATATAAATCCTTAAGTTTATGGTTGAATGAATGTTTAGATAGCCACACATATTCTCCATATTTACCTGAGTGAATGTTGTTTACACTTACTGTGAGTGAAAGACATCCAGAATCCATAAATATTTCACTGTGTAAAAGTTCCTAGATTTACGTGCAGAGGTTCGACACAAATCTTGTTTATTATTTTCTGATATGATATTGCGAGTGAGTCGCAATATAGTTGTGTCACAATTAATCCTAGGTTATCGGAGTGAAAAGTATTTCTCATATTCCTAAGTCGTTAGACTAGGAAATATAAAGTTATTGCGCGTAAGTGAAAACTTGGTTGCACATGAGTTGGTCGCAACCAAATTCATGTCACAATAAATGCTGGTCGAAGCCTAAGTAAAAGTGTGTCCAGTTGAAAAGTTCACACAGTTACTCTGTCGCAGTAACTGTCACACAGTAATTTCTTCACCCAATAAATTCCATCGCAATAAAATTGAGTTGCATGTTTTTTGAAAAAATAAAAAAGGGGAAAACAAAAGGTTTTGCTGCGCGGTAACTCAAATTAATTTCCGTGGCCGCTGTTTTTCCCGAGATCCTTTGGGTCGACCCTATTTAGCATTTCATCTCTCTATGCATGGTGGTGGGATTCTTGGAGACTTTTTTTGGCGTGCATGCACCATATCCTTCACGTGGGTGTTGTAAGTGAAGTAGGTGAATATCCTTCATGGGGGTGTTGTAAGTGAAGTAGGGTCGAAGGTAAGGTTTCAAAAAAAAATTTCAAAAATTAATAAAAGCTCAAAATTAAAATTTTCAAGGTTATAAATTTAACATTTCATATACATTTATATATAATTATATAATTTAATTAGCTATAATTTAATTATTTATAATTTAATTAGTTTATTATTTATTTATTTCAAATTAGATGTTATAATTAGATTATAAAATATTTATTTAAATTATGTGTTATGTTCAAATTAATTTGAGACAAATATTATGTTTAACTTATATGTTAGATTAATTAAATGTCATATTACAATGTTAGATTTCATACAAATGTAATACTAAATGTTAACTGTTACATCTAAACGCTAATGTAAAAAAAGTAAATTAAATGTTAGTATTGAATGCTCGCTTAACATTCAATGTTCGGTATAACTTTTAGTGCTTAATATTAGATGTTAAGCGCTAAACTGTAGTAGTTAAATTAGAAATTAAAATTAAGATATAGTACAAAGGACCTATGAGTTATCGAGTCATGGGAAGTTAGCACGAATTAGGCAACTTACCCTACAAAACATTTCATATTATATTTAGTACCGAGTGACCTAAACATGTCCTGATGGAAACACCCATAACTATAGAGATTTCTTCTTAAATGCACCTTTCTGAGAATCGACTAATACACTCTCTAGTAACTCATAATATGAGGTTTTATTCCCATGTTACAGGAACTATCATGGTTCAAACAAGCAGAGGTCAAGGTCGAGGTTAAGGTTGACCACCCTCACTTCTGCCATAAGAATCACCAAGGACAACCTCCACTCCTAAAATGGAGATCGCACTGACATACTTGGAAACTATTATGGCCACATTGAACATGCAGACAAAAAAGTGTTGCAGAGGTTGAAACCATGCAGGTGAGCCCAAAAAGATCTAAGAGGCAACAAGGACAAAGGAAGGAACTGCTTTAGGATATTTCAAGAGAGCTGTAGAAGACCAAAATTATCGAGTTTTTCAGAGGATTATCCAGTATGCATGTCAAAGCATGGATCAAAGGAATGAATATTTTATTCACAATAAAAGAGTATACCTCCAGTTCCAAGGTTAGAATGGCCATGTTTCAACTTAAGGGAGAAGTCCTAAACTAGTGATCAGATGTGGAGAAGCAATTCTATCTTACTCCTCTAAATGTTTCTTGGGAATTATTCAAGGAGATCTTAAACATGAAGTACATTCCATCTTATTACATGGAACAACATCTAGGTGCATTTCATTCTTTAGTACATGGAAACATGATGGTGGAAGAAGATTCATGGAACTCGTGAAGTATGTTCCATACTTGGACTCAAATGATCAACAAGTGGAACGTTTTTTGTTTGGACTCAACCACAAGACTAGGGATGTGATAGGGATGTGGAGGCCAACTTCATTTTCTATGGCCATTAAGTATTCTCATTATGTAGAGGATATGTCGAAAGTGAGAGGAGGTATCAAATCAATAGGATCCAATCAATATGTTAATAGAAAGGCCCACAACTGTACTTCAGAGGATGCAAATCCATACCTCTCCCTTATGGTAACAGGTTCACCCTAAGGGATAACATTTTAGTTAACTGAGTGTCTCAGGAATCATCTGCAACTGATGTGAATCTAGGTAGAACACAATGCAATTCCTATAGAGGATCGAGGCATTTTATAGGATCCAGGGGAAGAACCTTGTCCCATAGGACTCCTCCCGACATGATGCAAGCACCACCCAATGTCTATTGTTGGGTATGCATAGCTCCTCATTTCCAGTGGAATTTTCTTAAAGGCTAGACTAGCAACAGGAAAGCAGAAGGAAAATCACCTATGGCCACTTCTAGTAACACTCATGGGAGTCATACAGATGTTCATAAAATACAAGCATAACATCATTCCACCATAGTAGAATATATTGGTAATGGAAAAAATGTTAACATCAAATTTTAATTTGCTCTAGGTGCAATATATAGTTTTACTTCACCATATGCATTAGATAAATGTGGGTTGGAATCCTGTGAGCACGATGATTTTGAATCAGACGAGATCGATTTTGGGGTTAAACAAGTAGTAGGTATTAAGGTAAGGGGGTGTCAGGTGGACTTAGGAGTTTGCACCACTAAGTTGGACATGTATGTCACTAACTTAGGGACCTACAACCTTATTGTCGAAATGGATTAGTTAGAATCCCATAGATATTTCATGGATCTCTATTCAATTAAAGTCTTGTTCCTTGATGATGAAGGATGAACAATTAAAATCTAGGAATTGATGAGGAAGGTATCTCTCCATTTCATCACCATGAAAAAATATAAGCAGTTCCTAGGATAGAGATGTCAGTTGTACCTAGTTTAGGTAGTGAGGGATAGTAAGGGACCTTCTTTGAATTATTACCCAATACTATTTGAGGTCAAATGTGTCTTTCTAAATGAATTGCTAGGATTACCTCCAGAAAGAGAAATCGATTTCATGATCGAACTAAAAGCCAGTGCAGGTCCTATCCCAAAGTCTCCCTATATATTGAAAACCCTAGATCTTCAAGAGTTATAAATCCAGTTAAAAGAGTTGCTAGACTTGGGGCTAATTAGACCTAGTATCTCATCGTGGGGAGCATCAGTGATCTTCGTTAATAATAACGATGGATCTCTACAATAATGCATAGATTACATGGATTTGAACAGATCCATAGTAAAGAACAAGTATTCAATACCAAGAATTTCTGACCTCTTCGATCAGATGAAGGGCGCTTCAGTATTTTCTAAGATTGATTTGCAATCAGTGTATCACCAACCTAGGATTAAACAAAATAACATTCCTAATATTGGTTTTCAAACTTGATTTGGGCATTACGAGTTCATAGTGGTACCATTTGGTTTGACCAATGGTTCAACTATATTCATGAGAATCATGAATGGTGTTTTCCATAATTATTTGGACCGCTTTATTCATGCTTTCTTAGATGATATTCTTATATATTCTAAGAATCAGAAGGAGCATGAGGAACACTTGAGGTTGGTATTCACTTTCTTAGGGGAACATAAATTCTATGGTAAATTTTCAAGGTGTTCCTTCTTATAAAAGGAGATTAACTAATCAGGGATTATCATCTCTGGAGAAGGGATCACAGTGGACCTAGAAAAGGTGAAGGTCGTCAAGGATTGGACAATTTCAAAGAATGCGCATGAAGTGTGTATCTTCATGGGAGTAGAAGGGTATTACCTAATATTCATGTAACGCTTTTGCAAGATTTAGAAACCCATCACCACCTTGCAACAAAAGATAAGATTATATGAGTGGACTAGTGTATGTGATGTCGCTTTTACCGAATTGAAGAGGTTGCTAACAAGTGCTCCAATCCTGGCATGTGCCAGATATGGATGAGGAATTCATGTTATGCATGGATCATTCATAGCATGGGTTAGGGATAATCCTAATGTGGGAAGGTGAGGTAATAAAATAGGCGTCTAATAATCTAAAACCTCATTAGGAGCACTATGTAACACATGATCTAGAGTTGACAGTGGTAATGTTGGCACTGGAATTATGGAGGAACTAACCTGGTGGAAGGAGTTTTGTACTTAAAATAGATCATCAAATATTACAATATATATTTACAAAAAGGGATCTCAATTTTAGACATAGGTGATGGAGTGAGTTCATGAGGGAGTACAAATTTGGTATCTCATATATCAAAGGAAAGGGGAATGTAGTGGCAAATGCTTTAAGATGAAGTCCAAGGCTTTTCTTCTTAATTCCCTTGAAGGTGGATTTGAAATAAATATTTCCCATACAACTTTTAGGGTACAGTTGGTATCTAAAGGTAACCTCAACTATTAAGAGTGGGAAAAATCTAGAGTCACAGTATTATGGGTACCATCTTAAGGAAGATGAATTGTTGCAGTATCAAGGGAGGATGTATGTTCCTAAGGGAGGTGATATGAAGGAAAAAATACCTAGAGAGGCCCTTAGAGAACATTATTATGTGCACCAAGGAGTGAAGAAGATGTATGTAAACATGAATAATCTCTTCTTCTGGATGGGTATGAAGAGCAATGTAGTGCATTTTGTTTCAAAATTACTTGAGTTTTAGTAAGTTAAATAATATCCTCGACACCTAGTTGGTTTCTTACAGCCTGATGATATTCCTATGACTAAATGGGTTCAAGTCATTTCCATGGAATTCATTATAGGATTTCCACTCACATATTTGATACATAATGCTATATTGGTGGTGGTTGACAAATGCACCAAATGTGCTCATTTCATTCCAGTGAGAGACACATATCATGTGAAAAATGTGGTGAGACTAATCATAAATGAGATTGTATGTCTTCATGGATTTCCTAAGAAAACATCTTTTTACGGAGACCCAAAGCTTACCTCAATATTTTGGACAAACATGTAGTTGGAATTAGGGACACAATTGAACTTAAGCTCTTCTTATCACCCCGAGACAAATGGAAAGACAAAGAGAGTAAATCAAGTGATGGAGTACATGATTAGGATGTATGTTATGGATCATAAGACATAATGGGAGAAATGTCTTCCTTTAGTGGAGTTTTCATACAACAACAATAATCATATCTCCATTGGGATTCCTCTATTTCAAGAACTATATGGTAGACCATGCAAGGCACCTTTCAGTTGTGACTAGTTAGACTATTGGGTACTAATTAGGCTTCAGTTGATTCGAGAAATGGAGGAAATGTAGTAAACATTATGCAGCAGTTAAAGTAAGCATGTGATAGGAAAATGAGTTACATTGATGCACACATATCAAATGGAAGGTATAAGGAAGGGTATCATGTATTTATTCGCATTAGACCAAATAAAATTACCATTCATCTTCGAAATTGGACTAAGCTGTCACCTCACTTCATAGTTACATTTGAGATTCTAGAGAGAATCAGACCAGTAGCTTATTGTCTTGCACCGCCACCCCACTTGCACATACTTCATAATGTATTTCATGTTTTAGTATTACGACATTACATATCTTATGAGACTCACAAAATTCATTGGAAGGAAGTGCAGGTCTCGAATGAGGGAATATTCATAGTTAAAAAATTATGTATACTGGATCATAAGGTTCAATATCTCAGTAGTATCCATGTGAACCAAGTTAAGGTCCATTGGGAAAAGTATAGCCCTAGGATTTTCTACCTGGGAGAATGCAGAGACTATGTGTCAAGATGTTCCCTCACTATTTTCACCATAACTTCGAGACAAAGTTTCCCAAAGGGTGGGTGTATGTAACGCCCCCTATTGTGACTAGGCATGTTTACCATCATACATATTGCACTTTATTTTTCTTACTATATGTTGGAATGAGTTAGAGTGAGTAAACTATATTTTGGCATGTTAGACATGCTTATATGTTACTACTATACAGATGATGTTACTATGCTTATGTTGATACTATGTGCATGATGTGATTATGTTACCATTCTTATGAAATTTTACTATGATTGTGTGATTATGATGTCATAGATATCATGATATTCCTTTATTTCATAATGAGAGTGTATGTTTACTTATTGTCCTTGATGAAATATGATATATATATGATGTGGTACGTGGATACGAACCCATGATATGATTGATTTAATGATGTTATGTGATGATATCTAAGGATGTTGATGATATGGTTCAAATGATAATTGAATGGAGATATTTGTTAGAAATGTAGGGTTTCAAAATACTAATCCACGAGATATAGGGGATATGATATAGCCGAATACTTGATATGATATGAGGAATAAGTGCATGTTAAGTAATAAATCTTAGCAATTGACATATTAATATGATGACACAAACCGATAATCTCAATAACTAATTTTGATAGGCTATAGATCCAGTCTGTTGAGAGAGATGGAGTTATTTCCCACCCTATGGTTTTTATTATACCTGAGGGCATGGGAGGGTTGTGTGAGTTATGCTCCCCTATGCATGTGGTGAAAATGGTTAGATTCCTGCTAGGAGGGGTTGGTTCCTCCGTTCAGCTAATGATAATGCTCTTAGTTTCTATATGGGTCCAAGTCAGTGAAGCTGGAACCACATCTTTACTAGTAAAGGAAGGATAGGGAGGATGCAGAAGTAGGATATGATGGGAGGATATGCTAGCCAGTATTGTGGGGGATTCAAGGTTCTATGGAAATATGTATTGGTAGTAGGTATCCCTCCCCTGAATGTACCATATTATTTTATTAATGTAAATCTAAGTATAATGATTTTTAATCTTGATTATTTAAACCATTAGATAACTCATATTGATTAATTGATTATGTTAAAGTATCTATGACTATTACGACTGCATTTTTATTGTTTATTAGCAGATATGCATAGGAAGAATATGCTTACCTATAGTACATATGTGAACTATTCATGCATTCACAACATATGTAGAATTTAGATATATACACTAGTATCGTCATACAATTGGTCACAAAGTTAAATAATTGTGTAAGTTCTTACAAAATAGTAAGTTATTAGACATTGATAATCAAAGTTAAGATTTGTAAGGTATGTATTAAACTATTCATTTGCTGTTCCTTAAATTATATGTGAGGACTATAATAAATTATTTTTTAAGTGTCATTGGTTGAAATTATTCTTACAAATTATCATAAGTAAGCATATAAATTGTTCCATATTCGACAGCAGAATTGTATTATTCAATTATTAATTACAATTAGTTTTACCCTTAAGTATACTTGTCTATAAGTGTAAGAGTACTATGCTGGTAATATGTCACTAAAAATAAAATAAACAAAAAATTAATGAATGTTTATTATTACTATTACTATTTATTCATACTGTTATTGTTATTATGAATATCATTATGATTATTGTTATTTTTAAACTCTTATGAAATAAGTATTTTCATTATGCTAGTTAAATTAATTATTTAAATATTGGATTATTCTTCCTCCTTGGATAAGTGGAATATTATTATTATTTTAAATAGATTGGGAGTGAATTGACTAAATTGAATAATATTATATTCAAATATTATATAAATATTTAAACAAATTTGGAAATCAGAACATCATGTTCTTCTCAAATATGATTTTGATTAAGTAATCAAGAAGTTGGAATATTCGTTATGTTAATTCATGCTTATTAATTATTATTCTATCCTAAAAAATTAAAAACACAAGTTGTAGATGGATCTCTCAATTAAGAAGATAAGCCTCGTAAAGAAAACTAGTAGTGGTCATTCATAAGAATTAATAAATAATTAGAGTCATCCTGACAAAACTAACATAATGAATATTATTGTTTAAACTACTCGAGAGAAAAACATGATCTTATAAACATATTAAATATTACATTGTACTGGATAACATAAAAGAGATTAATACGCTTGGGTTTTGAGAATATAGAGGGAAGGCAGTGGAGTAAGGCTGAATGAAGCATAAGGAAGTTGTTGATGTAATTGTAACTTCGGAATGTATTCACGTGTATTTCTTATATATTGTAACCTGATGTTTATTCCGAGATGTACTTGAGTCATGTCATGCCCCTATGCTCCTATCAGGAGGTTCTATAATGTAAACAAGGAATGTCAAGTCATTGTGGGTAACCCTTCTATTAATCAAGGGTTAAAGTCCCCGCAGTTTCGGGGCACTAGGGTTATTACACTTCCCTAGTGAAGTCGGCCCTAGTTGGGTTTAGTCAAGTCAGAAATTAGTATAAATAGAGAGCTAGCTTCTCTATTTATCACACACACTCACTCACACTCAGTTGTAGTGCATAGCTAAGGAAGAGAAAGACATTGGGGCTAGGAAGAAAGAGGTTATTGCTGTCGGGAGATCATCTTACTGTTTTGGGGTTTTACTTTTAGTGTTGATTCTATCTTTGAGGAAGTTGTGGGGTTTTCTCCATTTATGGTTTCCCCAAGGAAAACATTGTGCTCATTGTCTCTTGTGTTTGATTGTTGTGCTTGTTATTCTCTCAGTTAAAAATCCTAATGTTATGCTAGCTTAATGTTAGAAATCTAACATGGTATCAGAGCTAACCTAAGAAGAAGACACTATGCAGCTACGATAAATAGGGCTTCCTACTTTGTGGATATCTCTCCATATATTTTCAGAAAAATAAGGTTGGAATAACTCTCCTCCCTAGGGGCCATCTTTCTGTCGAAGCAGAATCCAATTCTGAGGTTTTTCAGTTTTGGACCCGACACTACTATCAAAAATTAGGGCTTTTCATAGAAGTGGAATTTTTCAGTGATCCCAAGCCTAGATTTATATCCTCCTCAAAATAAAAGTTAGGGATCAAAATCAAAGCATTTGGTTGGACAGAACTCTAAAAAAGAAAAACCCTAATCTGCTCCTAAACCAGTACTGCAAAATTTCAGCTCCAAATCCATATTCGACATCTTGACCTGTTAAGATCTAAATCTTTTGTATTTCCATTTAAGGTTCTTAGTTAATATGTCTCATCATACCAAGCTTGATTAAAAGATTGAGGGAGCTGATAACTTCCAATCCTAGAAGTATAGGATCTCCCTGGTCCTAGAAAAAAATGAGTTGGACTCCTATATCAATGAAAAGGTTCTAGTTCCAGAGGGAGATGAGGCAAAGGCCTTACATAAGAAGAATTTGGTTATGGAAAAGAGGATCATTGCTGATTCAATCAAGGAACACCTCATACCACATGTGTCCTCCCTAAAGACACCTAAAGCTATGTTTGATTCCCTAACCAAATTGTTTAAAGGGAAGAACATAAATCGAAAGATTACTCTAAGAAACCTACTGAAGAATGTAAAGATCCAGAATGCAAAGACCATCCAATCTTACTTACTTTACAAGGGTCTCTCAGATCAAGGAACAGCTAGAAGCAGTAGCTGAAGAAGTGGAAAATGCAGATATTGTAATGACCACCTTGAATGGTCTCCTTAGATCATGGGACTCCTTTATTCAAGGAATCTGTGCTAGAAAGAAGTTAGTCAAGTTCAGCAAACTATGGGAAGAATGCTCTCAAGAAGAAGCTCAGATAGCAAATCGAGAAGAGAAAATGGGAAGTGAAGATCAAGCTCTCACAGTTCACTCCAAGAAAGGTAGAAGAAACTCTCATCACTCTAGAGGTAAGATCTTTCACCATAAAGATAACATTAGAAAGGACCTATCTAAATTAAGATGCTATACATGTGATGAAAGAGGACACTTTGAAAAATACTATCTTTAAAACAAGGTTAACTCTCATAAGAAGAAGGGAAAGAAGAGAAGACATCATGCTCATGCTGCAGAGGATGATGAACCTTCTAAAAACAGAACCAGATATGAAAGTGAAGACTCTTCCAGTGATGAAGAATATGTTTCTATTTCCGCTCTTACGAGAAAAAATTACTCATGGATGCAATGATTGGCTTATAGACAGTGGGGATTCCAAGCATATGACAGGATTCAAGGAATCCTTTGTGAAACTTTCAGAACATGAATCACTTCACAAGGTGAAGCTAGGAGATGACTACCAGTATTCAATAAAAGGTAGTGTGGAATCCTCCTACAAGCTAGACTCTCAAAAGTCTATGATAATGAAGGAATTATTGTTTGTACCAGGACTAAAGAAGAACCTTCTCTCCACATATTCATTAGATGCAAAAGGAATGTGGGTTGCATTTATAGATGGTCAAGTCATCATGTGGCAAAAAGGAAAGACTATCGATGTTTTGCCACCTAAGTTTTACTTAGTGGTTTTTTATCAAGTGAGCCTGGTGAACCAGACAAAGATTTTTTGTTTGGACATCAGAAGACCTTCGGTCTTGCTTCTGGGAAGCTTTGTTGTACTATATCACATGTTCATATCGCATGGGGGAATTGTAATAAATGTTCTAGCATGATAGTTTCTATAAAAGACTCGATTTCTTGTACTTTATTTGTCAATCCGATCAGCCCAGGATGTTTTTTCCCTTGGTTATTAGTGGTTGTTGAATAAACGATTGATAATTTCTGAGTTTTTCACTCCATACCTCCAAAGTTGGGGTGGTCGGCTTGGCATTTAGGCCTATTGAGGTTATTAGAGTCTATGTGTCAATGTATAAACATGCTAGGCATCATGGTCGAGTCATATGAACATGTCTAAGTCCCCCTAGGTTTTTTCAACTTTTTTAAATTTTTTATTTTTTCTGTGTTTTTTATTAAAATTTAATTTTTCCAAAACTTTGGCTATTTTTTAATAGTTTAATTGGAAAAATTCGTTTTGTAATAGAAGTGGGCCAAATAATCAGTTTTAATCATGTAGGTGTTCATTTTGAAGCTAAGATCACCATGTAAACCCATGGACCCACTTTTTTCAGGTTTTGAGTGATTTTTATATCACTCAAGTCAAAAAACCCCAAAAATCAATTATTGATTATTTTAATTAATAAATTGATGAATAATGGAGCAAATCCAAAATCCTAGATCAGTGGATTCTCAGCCGATTTGATTGAAATTAGTCAGATCTGAACCAGATTGACTGGATCTGACAAATCCTTGACTGAAGGAGGTGATCTGGACATATCTAGAGTTGATCTTTGACATCCTTTATGGGAAATTGCAACCTCTCTCTCTCCTCCACATGCGTGGGCTCTCCTAAAAGCTCTGTGGACTGATGTGTCAGTCTGTGGGTTGATGTGTCAGCTCAATCAGCCCCTTGATTGACAAGTAGGCTCAGTTTGGCTTTAGATCAGCATTGATGGACTCTCCCTCAGCTGCAGTGGTCTCTCTCCTTGGGATTTACACCCCCTTGGGTTGGATCTCCTATTTCGTGTATAAATAAAGCTCAGGATGCCTCTTCCAAGATAGTTAGAGTTGGATTGAGGAGTTGTTTCCTTTGTAATACTGCTATATTTTTATTGTGAATAAAGAAGCTTTGGAGGCTATACCATGTAGTGCATGTGTTTGTGTGGATTCCCAGCGTCATGCTACTAATGTGGTAACTGCAATTTCTTTCCAATTTCGGCACTGCTTTTGTTTTCTGGCTTCAAGGATTCGGTTAAATCAAGGGTGTAAACTACACAAGTTAGATTACTTGTTCTTGTTAATCCATATTGTGTATGCGCAAGAATTTTAGTTATATGTTTCAATAATATTATTTTGGCATGATCTTTCATTCTTGTTGCTTTATACATCTATATCCATATCTCACGAGGTGTTGTGCAGGCTTGTGTTATTTAGTTGCAGGTTCCCGATTGGACGAAGGTTTGGATCAAGATTGACGCCATTCCTTATCCAATAAGCTCAATACTATGTCCCTCAGCGCTCCATAAAAGGGCCTTTTTTCAGCTTGTTCTATTCCAGCAACGTGCCGACCTTCTCTCCTCTTTTCCTCCTTTCTTTAAAAAATCAATCTTCCAGTTGCATGTTTCTTCTCTTATGATCATATCTAGTTCCAATAATTGAATATATATTGTTAGATCTAGTTCATAAGAGTCTTGCTGCGTAGATCTGTAATTTCATAAAGAATAGCATTTCATAAAGATAGATCTAGGTGTAGGAATTTCCTTTTTTGCAAGTAGCTAAATCATAGATCTAAAGCTTTCTCATAAGGTAGTTTAATTTTCCATTCTTTAAAGATTTAAATTCTGCATGAAAATTGCATATCTCATTGGCTTCCCAAACAGCAAGCCAATTTTTTACAAAACTAGATTAGCCCCTTTTAACAATTTTTTACTTAGTTTATTTCTAGTAACTAGCGTGGTGACCCAAAAAACTTTTAAAGCGTTTTTGGGCACAATTGATTTTAATTTCTTGCTATTTTTTCACAGGTTTAACAAAAAAGAGAAGGATACTCTACCCATTTTCTGACTCTTGGGCGAACCAGAGCTTCCTAGAGGCTTCCCCCACCGCTGTGATTTTAGTTTAGCTTGTTACAAGCTGGTTGTAAGCCTTTGGATCCTAGATAACAAGGAAAAAAGTGCATAATTCAGTTTTTTGATATTGTAACCAATAATAATAAAAATAATCATTTTGAGTAGGCTCTTCCGAGCCCACTTCCCATCCCCGCGGGGGGGATCCGCGTCTGTTTCGCCTTTTTTGCTTTTTTTTTCTTATTTTTTTGCTCTAGCTTAGCCTTGTTATGCAGGATTGTATACTTTGATAACATTTTTCATTATTCCATACTTTAATTTCAGAAGTAATCATACTAACCCCACAACTTCCCGATTGACCCGCAAGGGGAAAGAGATGCATGGCAGGACTAATTAGAAAATAGGCAGGGTGTTTATTTGATTCCTTTTCATCAATTGTTTTGTTAGCTATTGTTGGTTTTCTCTGGGAAAACCTAGGTTTACTGTAATGTACCAACAAAACCCCTATCTCACTAGCCCTTTTGGCGACAGACTGCAGAATGGCCTAAAGTCTCACCCGAAGTGATCCTAGATGGGGTGGTTGAAGACTCAGGTGTCCTCAACTAGGTTCTGGAGCATCCTACATTCTCCTTACTCTACTTAACCAGTTGAGTCTCTCTATAAGTGTTGTATCTCTCTTCCAAGCAGACTCTGCTATAAGACTGACTCTGATTGCATCATGGCTTCCATGACGATGCAGAAGCTTTCTCTTCTACTTGACTCTTTACTTGCGATATCCCACACCGCGGCTCCTCCGACAGTGTGATATCGCCTTTCTGTGCTGCAACAAATTCTATAGTAAGACTCACTAGGAATCTCCAACTCTCAAGGTCCAACGGCCTTCCTTCTGCTTATAGTAGCTCAGTTAACCTTCATCAAGGTGTTAAACGACTTCACTTAACCTCTACAGTCTAACATGCTTAACATCTATTGCACTCAACTTGCTGAACTAACTATACAGAAGTCACTTAACACTGTAACTGTTACGGTCTGAATCAAGCACTGATAAACTCATATGAAAAATACTTAACACATCCAATGTGCATTTAACCTTCTACGTTACTGTAAACTGAAGGATAGCATACATACATTCATTAACTGATGAGAAACATTCATATAACGAATAACAGATAGAAAATAAGCATAGCACAATCACATGGAACAGTCGCACAACACACGGATTTTACGTGGTTCACTTCTAGGGAGGAAGCTACGTCCACAGGAACTGTGTTTATATTATATCTGGAGAGAGCACACATAGTTCCTCTACAACCTATTATGCAGCTCGAGATATTCTGGGAAACTCTGCGTTCTCAGCTGGGAGCCCTTCTCTCTTATATCTCTTCTCTTTCTATTCTGCTTTCTTCTTACAATATATTCTTTCTCGCTCTCTCTCAATCCCTGCGGATTGTTACATTCATGCTCAAGGAGTCAGCTACTAGTTACAGTAAGATAACTACATACTGAATACAGAACCAGAGCTCAACTCTTTCTCAATATCTTACAATACTGATGACTAAAAAACTAGCTATTGACTAACTGGCTAACCAACTAGCCAACCTTTCACAATACAAAATACATGCTTAAATAGGTGGCTTGAAGGTCTCACCCTGATACAAAACTATGGGCCTATCCCAACAGTAACCCAAAAACCCTAACTGTGATAGTCGGCCTATCTGTACTTTGAACTGCCGCTTACTGGTCACACTGCAGCTCTCTGTAGTCTTCCACGCTTCCCAGCGCTGATCATGGGTATGTGCACTGCTTCCTCGGTTGCTCCCCTTCTGTCCTTTGTCTTCAATACCTCGGCCCATTGCTCCTTTTCTTTTATGAGGGTAGCTGAGCCTTCCTATCTTCGCCACTGACTTAAGTGCAGTGGTTGAGCTCTCTCTTCTCGGCCACTTCAGGTGCTATTTCCTTTGACTTTATTGTCCCGATATAGAATATTTTCCTGTAGCTGCGGGGCCCTGCTTCAACAGCTATAATAAAATAAACCACTCCTTGATTCCCTGATTAAGATCCACTTGGATCCAAAGAGGTCCCTAGTGGGTTTTCTATAACAAGAACACCTATCGTAAAATTAACTAAAAATAACGAATACTCTAGTGTGTGTGCTATGTACTTGGCTGCGGTTCATCCAATCGATCGAGCTGCATCAAAAGCACTTGAGTGACTAGAATAATTAGGATTCACTCTCCCAAATTGACAAACCATCAGGAGAAAATCCAACGCCTTGATCTAATCATTACAGTGGAAAAATACCCAAAGGAAGTAGGAACTCCTGAAAAGTGACCTTGGGGCGCCGATCTCTGTTACACCTTCGGGTGCATTATGAACAACAGCCTTAGAGACTCCATTTAGCCCACATATTCCTTGCGGGTAGCCATGATGGTTTAATTTTGGACATACTTCAAGTACCCCCTGGTTATATCTTGAGTCCCCTCGCCTAAGTTAAATTACTCATCTTCACATTAATTTAAAATAAACCAAGATACAATTGCACAACATTTATTTCATCACTTGCAAGGACTCTTAAAATATTTTCGACTCCATTTTTGGCACTGGTCAACCGTTTATTTCTTTCAATCTTTATGTGATTGTGTGTTATTTCATGCTTACTTGTGATGATCTTATCTAGTTATTTGTTGTTTACAATTGTTAAGTCAAAACTCCTAAAAAAGATACTATTTAATACCATCATCATACTAAATAATTTTGCCTTAGTAACTTAATAGGGTCTACCCCCCTTGGCTTCATTAGTAGTTGAGCCCAAACGGAGGAGTCAAGAACAAGGTGACAGCCTTGACTCAAGACTTGCCCCCAAGGACACACTGAGTGGATTGAATATTTTTGCCACGTGACCCAGGTGTGTGAAAGGTGGCAACACTTTTTGGCACCGTTGCCAGGGATAAATATTTTTACTCCCACGTACGACTTAGCTTAACTTTTTTCTAAACAACTAAAAAGATAAAAAAAAAAAATTGATTGATCTTGTCTTTAAAAAACATAAAAATTAAAACTCGATCCATCTGGCGACTCCACTTTCTAACATCCCTCCAAGAATTTCTACCAGAAGAAACCCCCATCAATTATTCAATCCTCTCCCTGATCCTGAAAGGTTTATTAGGGAAAGATTGAATAGGCAGACTTCTCATAGAAACCTTGAAGATTTAGAAGACTAATCCCTCTTAGATATCCATCACATATTTGTAGAGAGTCATGTTCACCAATATCAAGAAATGACAGAATTATTCAAACCCCTTGACTTTTCTCAGATAGTAGGTGCTCCCCATGCCATTCCAAAAGATGCTATCAAGAAGCTCCCCGTATTTTAGGGTAATAATGCCATCACTTCCAAGTCTCACCTTCGAAAGTTTGAAAAGCACCTGTTCAGTTATTGCAATGATGTTTCCCATGACCATGACAATGTCAAAATGAAGCTCTTTGCTTTATCCTTAGAAGATGATGTTGAAGAATGGTACTTCGACCTAGGTGATGATTCATATAAAACTCTTAGTGAATTCCTAAAGGGTTTTAAGAATAAATGGGGAGAAAATAAAGAACAAAGACATCTTCTTGATGCCCTTCATAACATAAAGAAGATGGAGAATGAAACCATGGATGAATTTAACACTAAGTTCAGGAACAAAGACATCTTCTTGATGCCCTTCATAACATAAAGAAGATGGAGAATGAAACCATGGATGGATTTAACACTAAGTTCAGGCGTGTGGTTGTGGACCTCCCTAAAGAAATCAAGCCAAAGGATGCCTCCATCCTCATATCTTACATCGAAGCTTTCACTGGTGATTTAAGATACTAGTTAAGAGACAAATAGCCAGCCGACCTAAAAACTGCTCAGGAATTGGCTGAGAAAATAGAAAAAAATATGCAATCTTTAGGAAAACCCAACATTCTAGGTTACACTAGCAGAAACACTTCATACAACAAAGAGAAGGGAAAAGACGTTGAATTAGAAGAAAAGGGAACTTCTAAAGATCCCATCGAAAAGGTAATTGACATGAGAAAAGACTTGGTTGCTAGTCAAAACCAACTTTAGGCAAATCATTCTACACACTTGAATCACATGCATAATAGATTGATCACAATGGAAAGGAATAATGAACCTAGGAACTTTCAGCCCAAGTAGAATCAGATGTATCAAAATAATTTTCCTCAACAGGAGCCTAGGATTCCAAACGAGTTAGACTCAACTAACATGGTAGAAGAAGTAATTCCATGGTGTAGACCCTATGAATAATTCCACCAAGAAAGCACTTGTTATGTTGCAAATCAAGTCATGGAACATGGAATTCCCAAGTTCAATAGTCAGGAAACAACTTCAAGGGAGGCCGATCATGTATACATGGTAGGCCAGGCCTACCCTTTGTCACCAGCTAAACAATACAAGCCTAAGGATGAAACCATTGCAGAATCTTATAGTGAAACTTATGATGAAAAATGTAATGTACATGATGGGACTCCTACAAGTTATCCATATAATGATGACAGTCTGGAAGGTTTACTGCCTTGTGGCCTTTTCTCTGAAGAAGATGAATATGAAAATGAGGATAAGTATAACTTGGAGCATGGTACAAGTGACGAAGAATCCCTCATCTCTGAAAAACATCTTGATGAGGAGTCCTGGACATTCATGGAAAATCGAGACTGTGACATGAATAAAGAGGAAAATAATGAACCGGAAATTTTTGAGGGTTTTATTGATTTTTCTATCTATGGCATATCTAAAGGAGAGAGCATGGACCATGTGGCCTTGTGAAACTTTGATATGGAAAATGAGCATGCAGTTTATCCATATATTAGTATCAGCAATAGGGAATCCATCACATCTGACATAGATGGTGGTTATGACTATTGGGATTTTTGTGGATATCTTACTAAGAATCCTATATATGCTATATCCAGCAAGGGGAATGTCTGTTTAGAAATTTGTGGAAGTCCAATTTACTATACTTCCACAGAGTGAAGCATGGATCTGGAGACCTTGGAAAATCCTAGTATGGAAAAGCAACATTTAAAACTATTATATGATCATTCAGAGTCATATCATGCAGAGCCACACAAAGGTATCAATAATGAAGACATGGAGAAGCAGTGCTGTGAAAAGACAGATGTGATGCAGTTAGTAGAATATCAGTCTCAACTATCATTTTCACATATAGAGTTTCCTCATGATTTAGAGCCGTTTGGGGCTTATACAGTGAATTATCATCAGGTAAGCCTTGATGATCAATATGATGGTGTAGTCAATCTGCCTCATCATTCCGATTTGTACATCAACCCTATCTAGTCATGGATAGAAGCAGACTGTGCAAGCACTTACTAGTTTGGGAGGAAGTTTGATGACATTATTCATGCCTATGATTTCCCATCCATCCTGCCCCTTCCGGATCATCACGTAGGTTTGCATTTTCTGAATAGAGTATCCTTACTTTGGCTGGTAACCAACGACAAGGGAATTCTTTTCTATGCTAATAAAATGCTTAGGTGGTTACATTGGATTTCTGATTACACTCAACCATTTTTATATCATGCTTAGAGTAGGAAAATAAGCTCCTTGAAAAAGAGCATTTACTTTCCACATTTTTTGTTTTGTACTTAGCTATAATCAAACATTTTTTTTTCATTACTTAGTTACATTTATTTTGTTTAAATAAATCAGGTTAATGGTTCATTTGGTTTTTTATGTAAAGCTTGTGCTACTGAGGTTTTCTTGTCAAGTTGAAATGTTTATACAAGGTGTATAAACCAGATATTTTGGTGTTCTCGTATCCTCTCCTTGCCCTATGACTAGATCAAGCACACATCCCGCAGTTGGAGCCAGAATGTTACCACCTAAGTTGCACTTAGTGGTTTTTTATCAAGTGAGCCTAGTGGACTGGACAAAGATTTTTTGTTCAGACTTCAAAAGACCTTCAATCTTGCTTATGGGAAGCTTTGCTATACTATATCACATGTTCATACCCCATGGGGGAATTGTAATAAATGTTCTAGCATGATAACGTCTGTAAAAGACTCAGTCTCTTAGAATTTATTTGTCAATCCGATTAGCCCAAGGTGTTTTTTCCCTTGGTTATTATTGGTTGTTGAATAAACGACTGATAATTTCTGAGTTTTTCACTCCATATCTCCAAAGTTGGGGTGGTTGGCTTGGCATTTATGCCTATTGAGGTTATTAGAGTCTATGTGTCAATGTATAAACATGCTAGGCATCATGGTCGAGTCATATGAACATGTCTAAGTCCCCCTAGGTTTTTTCAACTTTTTAAAATTTTTAATTTTTTCACTGTTTTTAATTAAAATTTAATTTTTAACAAAACTTAGGCTATTTTTTAATAGTTTAATTGGAAAAATTGGTTTTGTAATAAAAGTGGGACAAATAATCAGTTTTGATCATGTAGGTGCTCATTTTCAAGCTAAGAGCACCATGTAAACCCATGGACCCACTTTTTTCAGGTTTTGAGTGATTTTTCCATCACTCAGTTCAGAAAACCCCAAAAATCAATTATTTATTATTTTAATCAATAAATTGATGAATAATGGAGCAAATCCAAAATCCTAGATCAGTGGATTCTCAGCCGATTTGATTGAAATTAGTCAGATCTGAACTAGATTGACTGGATCTGACAAATCCCTAACTGAAGGAGGTGATCTAGACAGATCCAGAGTTGATCTTCAGCATCATTTATGGGGAATTACACCCTCTCTCTCTCCTCCACACATGTGGGCTCTCGTAGAAGCTCTGTGGACTGATGTGTCAGTTTGTGGGTTGATGTGTCAATTTGTGGATTGATGTGTCAGCTCAATCATCCCCCCAATTGACAAGTAGGCTCAGTTCGGCTTCAGATCAGCATTGATGGACTCTCCCTCAACTGCAGTGGTCTATCTCTTTGGGATTTGTGCCCCTCTGGGCTGGATCTCCTATTTTTTGTATTATAAATAAAGCTCAGGCTGCCTCTTCCAAGCTAGTTAGAGTTGGATTGAGGAGTTGTTTCCATTGTAATACTGCAATATTTTTATTGTGAATAAAGAATCTTTGGAGGCTATACTGTGTAGTGCATTTGTTTGTGTGGATTCCCATCGTCATGCTGCTAATATGGTAACTGCAATTTATTTCCAATTTCTGTGCTGCTTTTGTTTTCTCGCTTCAAGGATTCAGTTCAATCAAGTAAGGGTGTAAACTAGGCAAGTTAGATTACTTTTTATTGTTGATACATATTATGTATGTGCAAGAATTTCAGTTGTATGCTTAAATAAGATTATTTTGGCATGATCTTTCATTCTTGTTGCTTTATACATCTATATCTAGATCTCATGAGGTGTTGTGCAGACTTGTATTATTTAGTTGCAGGTTCCTGATTGGATGAAGGTGTGGATCAATATTGACACCATTCCTTATCCAATAAGTTCAAGACTCTATCCCTCAGCGCTTCACAAAAGGGCCTTTTTTTAGCTTGTTCCATTCAAGCAACAAGCTGACCTTCTCTCCTCTTTTTCTCCTTTCTTTAAAAAATCAATCTTCCGGTTACCTGTTTCTTCCTCTTATGATCAGATCTAGTTCCAATAATTGAATATATATTGTTAGATCTAGTTCATAAGAGTCTTGTTGCTTAAATATGTAATTTCATAAAGAATATCATTTCATAAAGATAGATCTAGGTGTAGGAATTTCCTTTTTTGCAAGTAGCTAAATCATAGATCTAAAGCTTGCTCATAAGGTAGTTTACTTTTTCATTCTTTAAAGATTTAAATTCTACAAGAAAAGTGCATATCTCATTGGCTTCCTAAACAGCAAGCCAAGATCCCAAGGAAAGCTTGCTTTCTTTGGTTCTTTTTTGCAAAACTAGATTAGCCCTTTTAACAATTTTTTACTTAGATTTTTTTTGGTAACTAGCGTGGTGACCCAAAAAACTTTTAAAGCATTTTTTGGGCACATTTGATTTTAATTTCTCGGTGTTTTTTATCAGGTTTAACTAAAAAGAGAAGGATACTCTACCCATTTTTCGACTCTTGGGCGAACCAGAGCTTCCCGGAGGCTTCCCCCACCGCTGTGATTTTAGTTTAGCTTGTTACAAGTTGGTTGTAAGCCTTTGGATCCCAGATAACAAGGACCAAAGTGCATAATTAAGTTTTCTGATATTGTAACCAATAATAATAAAAATAATCATTTTGAGTAGGCTCTTTCAAGCCCACTCCCCCTCCCCGCAGAAGGGATCCGCGTCTGTTTCGCCTTTTTTTCTTTTTTTCCTATTTTTTTGCTCTAGCTTAGTCTTGATATGCAGGATTGTATACTTTGATAACACTTTTCCTTATTCCATACTTTAATTTCAAAATTAATCATACTACTGACCCCACGACTTCCAGATTGACCCGGAAGGGGAAAGAGATGTGTGGTAGGACTAATTAGAAGACCAGCAGGGTGTATATTTGATTCATTTTCATCAATTTTTTCATTAGCTATAATAAAATCAACCCCTCCTTGATTCCCTGATTGAGATCCACTTGGATCGAAAGAGGTTCCTGGAGGGTTTTCTTTTAACAAGAACACCTATCTTAAAATTAACTAAAAATAACGAAGACTCCAGTGTGTGTGCTCTGTACTTGGCTGCGGTTCATCCGATCAGTCAAGCTGCATCAAAAGCACCTGAGTGACTAGAATAATTAGGATTCACTCTACCAAATTGACAAACCATCAGGTGAAAACCCAACGCCTCGATCTAACCATTACGGTGGCAAAATACCCAAAGGAAGCGGGAACTCCTGAAAAGTGACCTCAGGGTACCGATATTTGTTACACCTTCGGGTACATTATGAACAATAGCCTCAGAGACTCCATTTAGCCTAGATATTCCTTCCAGGTAACCATGATGGTTTAGTTTTGGACATACTTCAAGTACCCCCTGGGTATATCTGGAGCCCCCTCGCCTAAGTTAAATTACTCATCTTCACATTAATTTAAAATTAACCAAGATACAATTACACAACATTTATTTCATTGCTTGCAAGCACCCTTAAAATATTTTTGACTCCATTTTTGGCATTGGTCAACTGTTTATTTCTTTCAATCTTTATGTGATTGTGTGTCATTCGTGCTTACTCGTGATCATCTTATCTGGTTATTTATTGTTTACAATTGTTATGTCAAAACTCCTAAAAAGCATACTCTTTAATACCATCATCATACTAAATAATTTTTCCTTAGTAACTTAATAGGGTCTACCCCCCTTGGCTTCATTAGGAGTTGAGCCTAAATGGAGGAGTCAAGAACAAGGTGACAACCTTGACTTGAGACTTGCCCCCAAGGACACACCAAGTGGCTTGAATATTTCTACCACGTGACCCAGGTGTGTGAAAGGTGGCAACATGATGATGCAGTAGTGATTGGAGAACAAGGAGGATTGTACAAATTAAAGGGCCATCCAGAACAAGCCTTGGTCCATGACACAGTAGAGCCAAATGAACTTTGGCATTGAAGGCTTGCACATGTGCATTATAGAGCACTACCACTTGCAAGCAAAGTTGTTGAAGGTCTTCCAAAAATTCAAGCAAAACATGATGGGGTCTGTAAAGGATGTCCGAAAGGAAAGAACACAAAGAAGACATTCCCAAGTAGCGACAGCAAAGCAAAAGAAATCTTGGAAATCATCCACTTTGATGTATGCGGACCAATGTCATCAATTTCACTAAGCGGGTATGTATACTATGTTTCTTTTATTAATTAGTTTTCTAGGAATACATGGATTTAATTTTTGAAGAACAAAGATGAAGTATTCAGCAAGTTCAAGGAATTCAAAGCCTTGATCGAGAACCACCCTGAAAAGAATATCAAGACCTTTCGATCAGATAATGGTAGATAATTCACATCAAGTGAATTCAAAGAGTTATGCAAAGTCTCAGGAATTAAGAGGGAGTTGTCCACTCCATACAATCCACAACAGAATAGGATTGTAGAAAGGAAGAATAGAACTATCATAGAAGCTACAAAAACAATTCTTCGTGATCAAGATCTTCCTATGCATCTATGGGAAGAAGCTGCCAAAACAGTGGTGTATGTACAGAACCGTACTCCACACAGAGTACTCGAGAACAAGGCTCCTGAATAAGTATTCTCCGGCAAGAAACCAGAACTCAGCCATCTCAGAATATTTGGTTGTCCAGTATACATTCACATTCCAAAAGCGAAGAGAACAAAATTAGATCCTTCAGGAAACAAGGGTATATTTGTGGGATACTTTGAAAGCTAGAAGGCTTACAGAATATACTTCCTAGGATTAAAGAAGATTGACATCAACAGGGATGTGACATTTGATGAAGATACAACTTACAAAAAATCTAAAAAGAAACCTACTAAAGAACCTGAAGAAGCAGAAGCACCCAGAATTCATGATACAACCATGAATGAAGAAACTCAAGAAGAAGATCGAGAATTTGAAGAACCACAAAGACCTGTAGATCCACCTCAGGAGAAGAATCGTCACAAGAGGAAACATTCTTGGGTACGAGAAGCTACCCAAGGTGCAGAAATCTATGGGGCTCCAGAAGAGAATCACAAAGAAAAAAAGAGGACCAGATCTTGCTCCGGGTATGTAGCATTATTATGTGATTTTATCGATAAAGAACCTTCCAATTATGAAGAAACGGTAGAACGGAAGGAATGGAAGGATGCTATGATCGAAGAGTATCAATCGATCATGAAGAATGATGTTTGGGATGTTGTCCCAAGACCAGAAGGGAAGTCAGTTGTAACTTCCAAATGGATCTACAAGATCAAGCATGCTGCAGACGGTAGCATAGAAAAATATAAAGCAAGATTTGTTGCTTTTGGTTTCTCCCAAAAAGAAGGAATAGACTATGAAGAAACGTCTGCACCTCTTGCCAGATACACTTCCATAAGATCATTACTTGCTCTGACTATAGTGATGAAATGGAAGATACACCAAATGGATGTCAAGACTACTTTCTTGAATGGTGTAGTAGAAAAGGAAGTGTATGTGGAGCAGCCACTTGGTTTTGAGACACATGACAGAGAATCTCATGTATGTAGATTGAAGAAAGCCCTGTATCATTTGAAACAGGCAACCAGGACTTCGTACGGAAG
>LPNX011161090.1:11431-76840 GCA_001517045.1 Pseudotsuga menziesii | reverse complement strand
GTCCGTGAGCCATTTTGACATGGTGAGAGGATTGGTTCCTTCCATGGTCAGATGTAAGGGCTGAGCCATTCTGTCATGGTGAGAGGATTGGTTCCTTCCATATCATATATGAGTGCTGAGCCATTTTGATATCACTTTAGGATTGGTTCCTACATGATTAGATATAAGGGCTATTTCCATTCTCTGAATGGAGGTTCCTAGTCAGTTACCAGGAATACTCAGTGTAGGACTGAGGTCCATTCTGATATAATTGTGAGATGTAGTCTTACATGATCAAATGTGAGTGCATGTCCATTCTGATGTGATTGAGGGATGTGTTCCCACTTGATCAGATATAAGGGCTATTTCCAATATTTGAATGGAGGTACTTGATCAGTTACTAGGAAAGCTCATTCTGGGATTGAGGGCCATTCTGATATGACTGGGGGATGTGTTCTCAGATGATCAGATATGAGTGCATGGGAATTTTGATGTGATTGATGGATGTGTTCCCAGTTGATCAGATATAAGGGATGTTTCCATTGTCTAGTAGAATGGAACCACTTGTTCAGTTACCAAGAACCCTCAGTCTGGGACTGAGTGCCCTTCTAACATGGTGAGAGGATTAAGTTCCTTCCATGGTCAGATGTAAGTGTTGTTCCTTTTCACAGATGGTAGTAGGTGTGTCCTACCATACTGGTGATTGTAAGTGTTGTTCCTTTCCACAGATGGTAGTAGGTGTGTCCTACCATGCTGGTGGATGTAAGTGCTTAGCCTTTCCACAGATGATAGTAGGTGTGTCTTATCATGCTGGCAGATGTGAGTGTAGTTCCTTTTCACAGATGATAGTAGGTTTGTCCTATCATACTGGTGAATGTAAGTTCTGGGCCTTTCTGATAGGGTTATGAGATGTGTTCCCGCATGGTCAGATGTGAGTGTTGGGCGTGCCTTTCTGACATGGTGTTGGATGTGTTCCTCTCATGGTTAGATGTAAGTGTTGGGAAAGCCATTTTGACTTAGGGTCAGATATAAGCGCTAAAGAAGACCTACATGGTGGCTAGGCATACAACTAGCATGAAAAAGGGATGGCTCTGTAGAAATTCTTATGATGAGAAGAATCATGAGATAGAACCCGTGATGATCCAGCAGTGATGATCCAGATCTAGTGATGATCAAGATCTAAAGATGAATATGACTTGAAGATGAAGATAACCTGAAGATGAAGATGACTTGAAGATGAATATGACTTGAGGATGATGAGGAATTGAGGATGATCCATATGATATAGAGAAGAATACTTGTGTTGATAAATTGTGTTGAGAGAATACCTTCCTAGTTAAGAGGGAGTGTTAATGTAATTGTAACTTTAGAATGTATTCACTTGTAGTTCTTATGTATTGTACCCCGATGTTTATTCTGGGATGTGTCTGTAATGTATTTGAGTCATGTCATGCCTCGATGTTCCTATCGGGAGGTTCTATAATGTAAATAAGTCATGTCAAGTCATTGTGGGTAACCCTCCTATTGATCAAGGGTTAAAGTCCCCGTAGTTTTGGGGTACTAGGGTTATTAGACTCTCCTAGAGAATTCATCCCTAGTAGGTTATTGTCAAGTCAAGAATTAGTATAAACATAGAGTGAGCCTCTCTATTTATCACACACTCACTCACACTCAGTTGCAGCGCATAGCTGAGGAAGAAGAAGACATTGGGGCTAGGAAGAAAGAGGCTACTACTGTCGGGAGATCATCTTACTATTTTACGGTCTTACCTTTGGTGTTGATTCTATCTCTGAGGAATTTGTGGGGTTTTCTCCATTTATAGTTTCCCCGAGGAAAAATGTTTTTTTCATTGTCTGTTTTGTTTGATTGTTGTGCTTGTTATTCTCTTAGTTAAAGATCCTAATATAATGCTAGCTTAATGTTAAAAATATAACACCTTTCAATGAAATATGTTTGAGGGCTCAAGATGATAAACTTGTATCCTTTTGAATATTCAGAATACGCAACAAATAGGAACTCTTGGATGTTGGGTTGCAAATCCTTCCTCTTTTCAATTGGAATTCTATCCCAGGCCTTTGAGCCAAAAATCCTAAAATGGTTCACATCTGGTTTGTTCCCACTCTAAGATTCGAAAGGAGTGATTCCATAATTATCTTGTGTGGAACCCTATTCTAGATATAGGATTCATAGTTTATAGATTCATCCCAAAAAATTGGTGGCAAATTTTTAGACTCTATCATGCAAGTAGTCGTTTCCTTGAGTGATCTATTCTTCCTCTCAGCAACACCATTTTGTTGAGGTGTGTAGGGAATATAATGTTGCATATGGTTACCTACATCTTCACAATAATGGATGAAATCAGACTTGACATACTTAACACCATTGAAATATCTTAAGATCTTGAGTTTCTTCCCAGACTAGTTCTCAGCAAAGGGTTGAAAGACCTTGAAGAGGTCAAAAACTTCAGACTTGTTCTTTACGAAGTAGACCCAACAATACATGGAAAAATCATATATGAATTTTAATGCATATTTGGCTTGATTCATGGACATATTAAGGAATCAACCATCAATTTCACTTTCGATTAACTCAAGGGGTCCAGAGGTTCTCTCATAACTAGCTCTCTCATACTTGTGCTCAGGGTGTTTTCCTAGGATGCAACATTGGAAGACTCCCTTAGAAAACTTGATCTTTGGTAACCCTATGACCATGTATTTGTCACTCAAGTATGAAAGATACTTGTAGTTAAGATGGCCAAATATCTCATTTCAAAGCTTTCTTTCTTCATTAGCATGAGTGAGAAGAGATGAGAGGTTTGATAAAGGTATTAAATGGGGAAACTTGTATATCTTTGAATTGTGATCCACAACACAATTTTATATGACTTTACCATTGAGAATATCTGTGATTTCAACTTCATTGGGAGAGAAGATGACTTTCTTAGGAGACACAGTGTGGGTCATCTAATACACTGATAAGAGGTTAGCAGCAAGACATGGGACATACAAAAAATCATTAAAGGAACCATTGTCAATATCAATCCTACCCTTCCCCGTACTAAGTAATAGAGTCATCTCCCAAAACAATTTTTGGACCTTTTGAATCATCAAGAGAGGAGAAAGTCTCTCTTGTCAAAACCATGTGTCTAGAAGCTCTAGAATCAATGATGAAGGTGGATGATCTTGAAGTGTTGGAAACCAAGGCATGTACTCTCTCTCTGTCATCTGAATTTGATCCTCCTTCCCTCTTTCTTGTGCATTCAGGAAGGGAGATGTTGTTCTTCTCTAGGACTTGGGTCAACATTTCAATTTTATTTTTCATACAATATATTTGAGGATGATAGCCCTTACTGTGGTATGCACCCTTTCTCATTTCACCTTTGTTCTTCTTCTTCTAGAACTTCTTCTTAGATCCTGCGGGCTCCTCTTGAGACTTTGACTTGCCTCTCATTTTCTCAAGTGGATTTTTGGATTTCTTCTTTCCCTTTGAATCCACCCTCGAATCTCCAACACCCAAAGCTTGGTCTTTGGAATGTTTAATGGTGCCCATCATTACCAATTTATCTTGCTCCTAGGTGAGCGACATGAGTCAACAAGCTTAGGCATATTCCAGGATCGTGCTGTCAATTTGGCAGCATGGAATTTAAAAAAAAATACAGAGTAATCAGGACCAATCTTTGAATGTGTGGTCAATACTATTTTCTATTCCTTCTTTTCGATTCCACACTATTTTAACTGTAGCACTAGGGCCTTAAACTTAGAAAAGCAGACTTGCAATGATTTGAAGTTGCTAGGACTAAATGAGATCAGCTCATTCTTGATTTGATGTCCTCTCATTTCATATGTATTTCCAAATAGATCCTCAATCTTCTCCCAAATCTCATTTGTTTATGTCAATCCATAAACATGAAAGAGGAGGTATCTTGAAATGCTCAAGCACAAGAGACCATAGTCATCATCCCTCTTGTTGTGCCATTTAATTTTAACTGCAGTTACATTGGGCTCTACCTCGGTTTCAATGGTAACCCTATAGAGGCCTTTGGCTCTCAACAAAATATCCATCTCAACTTTTCATTCAAATAAATTTAACGGAGTCAAGATGATCCTTTGAGATTGGCCCATATCTTAGCAAATGTTCCCTTCAACCAGCAGAATGCACTCCCAATCAGTGATGTCGAACTTATGCAATAGAAATATAGAAGGAGATAAATTGATATATCAAGGATTTGATACCATGTGGAAATTCAGCCCAAGATATAGATCAATTACACTCACAAAATTACTAGTCAAACATGCAAAATTACACAAAAAATAGACTAAAAATGGAGCATAACACAATCCTGTATTGAATAAGTGTACAGCATCCAACCTCATCAAGTAATAAGCTATCCAAAATATATAATTACAGCATAGATTTGAAAGCATAAGGATTCTATTTGAATTGAACAAAAAGCAGCCTTACTAAACTAGTCAAAATCCCCCATAGGTGCATAAATCACTTTCCTAATATATCAATATGCTGACAAATTGGATGATTGAGTTGTAATAGATGATAAGTGATGGAAATAGATCAGATCCATGCTTTTGGATGAAGAAAAAAAAGGAGGATGGTTAAGGAAAAACATAAGACAATTACACCTAGACTTGCTTTTTCCCTTTGCCTTAAAACTGCTAAAAGCAATGCAGCTTTCAGAAAAAATAGAAATGCACTTTTTCTATTTTGGAATTACTGCATAGTTGTCAAAATATTTCTCGGGATGTTTCTGAAGCACTCCTTAAGCCATTTTTTTTCCAGAAGACCACAACAACTCAAAAGAGGTAAGAGACCTAGAACGAATTACTCATCCTCTGAATGTGATTCATGTCATTAGATGGGACACATTGCTAGAAATTGTCTTCTTAAGAAATATTTGTTCAAAAATAAGAATCGAAAGTATCGTTTTCATGCAGCAGCAAAAAATGAATCAGATAGGGAGAGGAATAAAAAAATGAAGACTCTAGTGAACAATATGTCCTAATTTAACCTCTCACTGGATCGATGTCTCATGGAAGTAACACTTGGATTATAGAAAATTTTGTTTCCAAACATATGATAGGTCATAAAGATTCATTGCCATGTCTTACCCATAAAGACTATTCACATAAGGTAGAACTTGGAGATGATTATCAACACCCCATCAAAGGAATGGGAGAAGCCTCCTACAATTTAAAATCTGAAAATTTCATGAAGATGAAATAAGTATTATATGTTCCAGGTTTGAAGAAGAATCTTCTTTCTATTTTGTCTCTAGATAATAAAGGCTTTAGAGTTACCTTTGTAGATGGTGAAGTTCTTATGTGGATAAAAGGAAAGACAATAGATCATGATATTGTAATTGGTATTGAAGAAGGAGGACTCTACAAATTGAAAGGGCGCACACATTCATCCCTTACATCGAGCATCATCATCCCATGTGAGCTTTTGAATAGAATACTTGCTCATGTGAACTACAAAGAATTGCTAATTGTGAGCAAGGTAGTGACATGTCTACCAAAGATCTAGATGAATCATGTAGGAATATGCAAAGGATGTGCTCAAGGAAAGAACACCAATAACACATTCCCAAGAAGTAACAACAAAGTAAAAGGGATCTTGGATATTGCACACTCATATGTGTGCAGACCAATGTTAGATACTTCCTCAAGTGGGTGTGAGTACTACATCTCTTTTATTGAGGACTACTCTTGTAAGGCTTGGACATATTTCTTGAATGGAAAAAGATGAAGTAATTTAAGGCTCTTTTCAAAAATCTATCCAAAAATAAGATCAAGATATTAAGATCAGAGAATGGAGGAGCACTTCAAATGAATTCAAGGATTTTTGTAAGGAAGTTTTGGCCGAATTTTCTGTATGAGGCCAACTAAGGAGAATCCGCCCACACAAGTCACTTACTGCAACTTTCGGTGTGTTTGGATTAGTTGATTCTCACAAGTTGTGGTCGTGCTACCATGTAGGTTTTCACTCTCTTAAGTAGAGTTCAAACACTTTAACCTAGAAAACGTATACCGTGAACTAATTAGTAATACTAAATTCTAATTAATTTAAACTAACCTAAAATTAATTATTTATGTACAAACTATTTATAATAAAGTTCATATTTAAAGGATACTAAATAAAAAATTAACTATTTATGTTTAATCTATGTTTTTCTCTGTTAAAGAAAGTCCTTGTTTTGATTTTATTAAAATATTTAGAAATAAACTTGTTAAAAAGATGAAAAACAATTAAATGCAAAATTTATTTAACTCGTGCTAAATGAAAATAGAAAATTTAATCTAAACTATCTAATCCTATCCTATCCCTAGAGCAAATCTAAAATTACTAAAATTATTTCGGATTCTTTTCTAAAGATAGACACACATACATAGGAACATTAATATAAACTCAATATCCCAATGAACCACTGTTAATTATTTAATAACATAAATAATAAAATGATAAAAAAATATCATTTTATGATAATGAAATTAGATGAAAAAAATCCAAAACAATTTGTACGGATGAATGAAAATATTAATTTATGCATGAGAACTGACATAAGATGTACATAAAAATTTATCAGAAATCTGATATATATATATATATATGTTCCAAAATAACAATACTAGTACCAAACTGTTTGCAAAATTCTTCCTTAAAAAAGACTTAAGCAATGATCCAATGACACTAGTTACATTTGACTAGTGTGATTGTTCATCCATGCAATATCCTAAACTTACAAAAGAAAACAATATAGAATTTCTGGGAAAAAAATTTCCTGGATCTTCTACAGAGCCTGTTCTCCCTCACAGCGTCTCCCTCTCCTTATCTCAAAAATTAACTAAGAGCATTACAGAACTCATAAAAAAAACATTTCTTAAGCTTTGTCGAGAACCCTCTCTCCTGCAGTCAACTCTATCCTGCTTTTATAGGAAATGAGGAGCAATAACAACCTCCTCCAAATAAAAGCTACAATAATCAATGAATTGGGTAGTCGAATTCTAGATTCTTGTGTTTATCTTATGTTCATTGCATTCATTAATTATCTGTTTGTACTTTTCCCCTTGTGTTCTGCGATATACTCATGGTCTGGTGTAACTATCTTCTAGAAAATGGGTTGAAGTAATCTCAATGACGTGAAAAGATGGAAATCTGGTATGAACACTTATCTAGTTCCTTCATCATGATCTATCGATCGATGTGGCAATATATGAACTAATTCGAGTAGCGTTGTTCTTCAACATCTTTGTTCTTGTGCATTGAGTTGATGTGCTATCTTATGGTGTCATTTGCAGGCGATTGTATTGATAAACTATTTGATCCAGCCTCCATAAGTTTGTAGCAGGTTATTCCAAATTACTTCTAGATGCCCAGATTTCTTGTTTCTCTTTGTGTTCAAAACCTACATCATTATGAAAACGAAGATTAATAAGTGATGCAATCACATAGCTTGACCTTATATACAAAGGAAATAAAACAATAAGGGAAATGTAAACAAGAGCCACGAAGTGGCAATGTCCTAGACATTGACATTGCTTTATTTGCTGACATCTGCCTGTAATAACTATTTACTTGAGTTGGGACCTAGGTCCTAAAAAGTGATCTAAAACATTTGTCTTAATCTTGAATAGTTGATGCTAAACATTTGTCTTGATCTTGAATAGTTGATGCTAAGTAAGAATTGCAGAACAAGTTTAAATAGAGTTGAAAAAACTAGAACACCTCTATAACCAGCCTAATTAAAAGAATCATTTTTTTCATTCTATAAAAACAAGAATGGATTCCCTAAAATATTCTCATGAAAATTGAAAGAATAATATTTTAAGATTCTCATTACAATCATTTAAGCTTCTAAGTTTCTAAACTTCAATTTTCTTTTTGCACTTATTCTTAAAAATGAACAACTTCTTTTTATAATTTATTGTATAGAAAATTTCATATATAAAATTGTGTGGACCGAAAAACCCTTCACATTCTTGCATCCAAAATGTTTTCATGTGGTGATATAGTTGTGTTTATTGAATACATGGGTAATATCATGGGATGACTATTCTCAAAGCTCATTCTCATTAGTACTACTTTAATATCCCATCAATAAATTAGATTGAAGTATCTCTCAATGTTTTTTCTCCCAATTTCAAAGAAATTGTTCAATATCATAATTTTTTAAATCCTTAATCAATATCTTAATTATTCATACTTTCAATTGATGTAAACCACACTTGTCTCCTTAATCACCTTCTCACAAATATAAATATACAACTAAAAATAGAATAAAAAATAATCATTACATGAGGAAGTAATGAGTGGCTTATGTTTCCACCTTTGTTATATCTACTCAATAGTATATGCATTAAATTAGAGCAATTTCAATTTAAAATGGGCCTTCCAAAAATAATCCAAATTCCATGTTAGCCAATCAAAATGCTTTAAAATTAAAAAAGGGAGCACCTGTAAACAATTTTTTAATATAAATTTGGGGATAGGTATCATAAAAACAACTACTTTTTTTGTTCGTATTTTCGACATATCTCCCGGTGTGTTTACTCAAATTTTGATTGGGAGAGTTCATTGGATGTAGAATTAAATTTCGCATCCAACGAGTACACACTCGGCATACTTTTGACGGGCCCCGCTACCCCAAAAAAAAGAAATACCTGAAAAAATGTGACGATGATGTCATCATCACATTTTTTTCAAGTATTTCTTATTTTTGGGGTAACGGGGCCCCTCAAAAGTATGTCGAGTGGGTACTCGTTGGATGCAGAATTTAATTCCACATCCAACGAGCTCTCTCGATCGAAATTTGAGTAAAAGCATAGAGAGATATGTCGAAAATACAAACAAAAAAGTAGTTTTTCCTTTTCTTCCTCCAAAATTAATAGATATTATTTTATTATTTTAACTATTATTTTATTAATTTTCCTTACGAGGCCCATTTTGAGTTGAAATTTCCTCTAATGTGTTATTTCCATAAATACTTTTATGCATATATATATAGATGTTTTTATAAATATAAATGTGATAAGTATTAAATTTGAAGATTTCAATGTTTTTAAAATTATCTTAATTTTTTATAAAAAAATATTACAGTATCTCTCAAGTAAAAGAAATTCATTCAATATTTGTAATCATTTTTATAATTATAAATAATAAAAAATATTATGAATTAATTTGATAAATGATAAGTAGTATTAAACAAAATTATTTTAATTATTCATAAATATTAGTATTTATTATCTAATAAAATTATAAACATTAACCAAATTTTGAACCCAACATCATAAAAAATATCAACTTATTTGCATTGTATGGTTATACTCTACCTATCAAGCAATGTGTCATATAAGAAATACTCGTTCACTCAAAGTGTGTGCCTGATGGTGTTTCAGCGTAGTTTTATGTGTTGCATCAGTTTAACAAGGACCCCATATCGTTATAATACCCGAGAGCTAAGGAAATTGAGCTCGATGTGTTACTATCACTTTTATAAATAGATAGACCCATGGAGCCTTACTAGTAGAGAGTGAGATAACCAGGTTTAGTGTGATGAGGAGCCTTATCGATTTTAAGTGAAGTGGTCCCAAAGCATAAAGGGTTTTGGATTTTGCCCCTCTAAGAAGACTGACTTTGATAGGACTCATCCTGCTCCTTCCAACTCCTCCCTCAAGTTGGATTCAATAAATAAAAGAAATCTAGGCAGTGTGGCAACAAATAAATCATCGTATCCACCATGAGAATATGGAGAATAACAAAACCATAATCCAATGAATTTGAAAATATACCAAATAAATGAAAAGTAAACCATAATGGTTGTTTTTTATAATGAAAAAGGATGCATCGAATTTGAAATTATACCAAATAAATGAACCTTAATAACATCAAACTTGTAATATTGTCAAAGACTATCTTTATTATCCATCTTTGGAATATCCTAACAATGCTGATGTGAACAAGGCTTCATGGAGATTGGTAGATAGAAGCATATGTTTGTTGAGCCTCCTTATGAGTAAATAGTTGTAATGTCTTGCTTGGACCATATTTTTTATTTTTATGTTATTGGTTCCAATGATGATGAATGATGAAATTAATTACTTTTTCAATGACAACATTTGCACTTTCCAAAGTGATTGAATGCACTTGATAGTAGTTCACATGCATTGTAACTAAGCCATTGACAACCTAATTAGTGTTAAAGGAGTATTTAAATTAACATCTATGTAAATCATGATATTAATGTCTTTATTTGATATTCTTAATACATATTTTCTCAAGTCAAAAATTCAAAAGAAAGTAATACTTCACATATGTGTATACATTGCTAAAATAGACTTCAACACCTAATAAACTCTTGAAAATTTGATCGTATACTAAATATATCTATTTTAACAAGTGTGTCCCAAATATAAAGAAATTCATATTTTGAATCTTCATAAGGATACCAAACACACTAAATATATCAATTTTAAAAAGTGTGTCACAAATATAAAGAACTTCATATTTTGAATCTTCATAAGGATACCAAACACATGTTTTTTAAATGTTCATTTAAATGAGAAATATTTTAAAATCCCAAATATAAATAACTTCATACTTTGCATCTATGTAAGAGTACAAAACACATTTATCCTTTGAAAATATAATGAACTTCATTAAAATATTTTGAAAAGTGTGGAATTTACATGTATATTTAAAAACCAAAAAAGCATGCATTTCAAAAGTATCGTGCTTAATGACCATTATGTCACATAAAGTTAATAATACAAACCCTCAAAGTTATAAATAAAAAACACCACACAGATTGATGAGCTCAGCTCATCATTTTTTTAAATATTTGGATTGTGTGCTTTAAATGTGCGTACAATGCTGAGTAAGGACACCTTTCAATTTCCAGCCCGATGTATGCTTCTTGAATACTCAGTGTTGATTCTTGAACGACACGTTTTGCACTACAGGTTGTGGAATTCCTTGAGTATACATTTAAGTATACATCATAATCTTGAAGATGATAAAGTATGCATCATAATTGTCACTAACATCCTTGCCAATACACATTTTTGTTTGCAAGTAGCAAGCAAAAATATCAATGGATAAATATACAACAACACAATTATAGCATAGATATATAACATGAAGATAGATATATGACATCAAGAGAAACTAAGCAACTGAATTATGATCCCTACGGTAGGCAGGGAGGTCAAAACATGTTTGAAAAGAGTAAAATTCGTCGTATAATTGTCCTATATATATTTTTGCTTGTGGTGGTTATCTATGTGATAATATAATTAGAGGCTAATATCACAGTAGCATATCTAGATGAAGATATTTTGTTTAACGATAATATATTTTCCTATACGCTCCAAAACAACATGCACTTTGATCTTTTGCATCCCTTCCATTGCTCTCAGAAAATATGCCTCCCATTTTCAGGATAGAAGGCCAAAAATATGCCTCCCATTTTCAGGATAGAAGGCCATAACAATCATTTGTAAAGGATCCACTGTTCATAAACTGAATCTCAAGTCGCGTTATCACCTGAGTTAAAAGGAGAGGACTTATCTCCCATGTCCGAATCTGAGTTATCACATTAATGTGAAAATTATCACCTGAATGTGAAGCAATATGGTGAAATTATATGACATTAATGTGAAAATTATCACCTGCTGAATATGAAACAATATAATTTATAGTGAAACTATATTTAGTAGAAAATACTTTTATTTCCAGCTTAACCATCATTGGCTGTCATGAAAATATGTTCGTGTTGACAACAACATATTTACTTACTTCAAATTACTTAATTACTTACTTCAGCAAAGTTCTTAATTACTCACTTCAGGTGACAGACTAACTACCTACTTCAAATTACTTAATTGCTTACTTCAGAAAATTGCTTAATTACTTATTGTAGGTGACAGACTAACGCGGGATGCACTAGCAATTTATGATAGATAATCGTGTGCACTGCCTAAGGTACCGAATGGTTCTATATCGAGCAGCACTATATCCTAGTAATTACTATGAATATTTATTAAGACTCAATGATTCAGAAAGTAAGTGTTGCATTAGCAGGTTGACGCTGAATTCAAGAAATAATACCGTTCAACGTGCCTGTTGTTCTTATGGTGCTCTTGACTTAGAGGCCTCTGCTTGTTGTAAATGTATAGATTTAATTACTTCCTTTCTCGTTGGCAGCTTTAGGGGATCAGATTAGATTGGTTTTTCATAAAATGTAAATTTTATTGTTTCATTTTATATTTAGTTTTGTGTAAGGTTTAATCAAAATTATTCATTTTGATAAAAGAAATTTAAAGTTATCCCATGTTCTTGTGTGCTAAATTGCTAATTAGACAGTATTAAAAGTTCACACATGAAATTAAACTGTGGGTAAATCTAATTGCAAAATGGTTTGGTTAACCCTGCCATGAAAAGAGAGAAACCTATGCTTTGGACGGAAAAAACTATTGTAGAAACGAGAAATCGCATTGTGCTGGTAAATTCATTTCATATTCGCAAACTCTATGTCAATGTAGAAACGAGAAATCGCACTAGAAGAGAGTTCTATTCAACTTATTCATCTTTCTTATGGAATATTTAAGCATTTTATAATCATGGATATGAATTAAAAATCAATTAATTCAGGTCAAACTCCAAAAACTGTGAAACATTCAATAAACCATTGATAAACTTCCATACAAATTATTGATTGTTCAATTATGCTTTTCATTGCGAACTAGTACCATTAATTATCCATCAGCATGTTAGAAATATAGTGGCATAAATTATCCATCAGCATGTTAAAAATGTAGTGGCAGAATCTATTGATGTATACCGTTGAATCCGAAGGGTTCAGTCTTCCAAACCTCAAATATTTCTTATAAAGAGCGGTCTTCCAACAATTTTTATCCCCGGAGACTAATTGCCATGCACCAGCCTATCATTCCCTTAGATCTATTTTGATTGTGCTACTTTACATGGCTATGTTGTTAGACATGTAGGTGCAGGTGAAGGTGGTATTCTCTATTTATCAAATTTTCATTAAAAAATTTTAACAGCTAGTTTAGGACCATGCACAAATAACAAGGCATAATTATAAGGTTTAAAGCTTTCTATCACTCTTGCAAATATGAAAGGGGTGCTTTCTATCACTCTCTATTTCCAAGTGTTTGGAGAGTCAAAACTTGTTATCCATAACAGGAGAAAACCAAAAAACATTTTACTAGTGCCAATTTATTTGGAGATCGTAAGAATGATGGAGACCTTCAGTGTGTCACCTTTCATCACATCTTTTGTGAAAAGAATATTGAAGCAGAGTTACCCCGTAAGAAGTGAAGACAGTAATATTCATTATTTAGTGAAAAAAAGTACTTGTTTCTATATATATACCCACATTCAAGCTCGGAAATCTCTGAGATGTTTAGTGAAAAAAGTACTTGTTTCTATATATACCCACATTCAAGCTCAAAAATATTTGAGATGAAAAAATCAACAATAAGTTATTACAATTTAGTTCAACACGTTTACAAAATTTACCTATTTACGGCAAAACACCAGTGAAGATTGTATTCAATTTCTTCTTCATACCAAAAGCGGCAATCCCCCTGGTAATCCCGTTGAAACACATTAACATATGCATAATTATAAGTGACCTTCTATATTGTGCAAGGAGGAAAGCAAAAAAAAACAGAAAGCCAGCTTAGCTGGTGCTGCCATGGCCTTATCCAAGTGGAGTTTTGCATGCACATCCATTGCATGCAGCTAGATAGGAGCTACAAAATCCTTGTTAGAGCATTAGAGTAATGGAATGCATGCATGTCGACTTCTTGTACCAAACAATTGTGAGGCTTAGCCAAATTGAGTAGGTTTCTTGTGTGTATTGTATTGTCAGAAGTGTCAAACAAGAAGAAATGAAAAAGGTAAATCCATAATAAGAGGGTGGATGAAAAAAAAATAGAAAATTGTTTAATTTACTTGTAAAACAATAGCATAAAAAACTATAAATAAGATGGCACAAATGCCAAAACCTTGTGGAATAGTAATAATTATCACAATACTTTCTTACATCAGCTGGTTTAACAATAATAAAAGATCTCTCTATTCATTTAATGGTTTAACAAATAAAAATGAATTGGTGAGAATCTATTGGAAAGGTAAAACTATCTTAATGCTTTGCTGCCTTTGATAACCTGTGAGGTCTTCTAGCAATTGTACAATGATTCCTTACTCATATTTAACTATGATATGATGAACATTTTAACCAAAACCCATAAAAGGGGCTAGGATTCTCGATGTATCTCATTTATCCATCGACCTCATCATTATGGTTAAAGAGATAATTGTACATCCTTTCATTATCATGTTATGTGGTCTCTTCCCAGTGTATTTGTGTGAATGTCGGCTTGGTTGTTTATTTTGATAAACCCAACAGTGCATTTACCTGTTAGCTGGCTTGGATGTTGGCCTGATAAACCCAACAGTATATTACCTTGTCTGTGTAATCCTGATAAACCCAACTGGAAGGATGGCTTGGCTGGTAGCCCGATAAACCCATCTGTTGGCTTGGCTATGACTGGTATAAACTTTGGCTATGTGCCTGTGTAAGTCTATGAAACCCAAATGTGTGTTGGTTTGACTGTGGATGTGTAATTTGGGCTATGGGTAAGCCTGTTGTTGTTCCCTAGATCCTTGTGGAATCATGCCCAGCTCGAGGGTGGAATTGTTGCTGAGAGATTTATGAGCACACTGGCCTATGGTTGGGTGGAACATTGCAGCGATGTAGTTGGTTGCATGACAAGCTTCTTTCAAGATAAGTATTCTCTTATATTTTATTTTCCGTAACTGTAATTGTTTTATAAATTACTATGAACATGCTGAATGCTTGAATGAATGATTTTGCTTCCACTGTATGTTAGTAAATTATGCATTTATGTATGCTTTTATTTCATTACATTTTATCTTATGTTCATGGGGCTAGAATGCCCAAAATAGCTAGCAACTATGTTAGTTGCATCCTCCACACCGAGTACAGGGGTGGGGACGTGACAATGGGCTTACCTAAATGGTTTTGAATCAACCAAGTCTCTTCCCATCCAACAGAGCACCCAAGTTTCTCCCAAAACCTGCAAAACAAAAACACAACAAAAATGAGGAGTATGCCGTAACATTTTAAGACCAAACGAAATTGAAGAAGTTAAGACTTATAGGAATCGATAACATACCTGTTAGGGAGTTTCATGCCAGCACTGAGAGCCCAATCAAGCATAAGGCTAGTGCAAGGCCTAAGGATTGAAGACTACTCAAAAACCTGGAAACAAATGGCAGACAAAACCCTAGTGCAAGGCATAAGGCTTGAAGCCTACTCATCACGTGGAGAATTGAATGTGCCAACCTAGCCACCACCTTTTCCCAAATTAAAACCCATAGGAATATAGTTTTGCTTCAAACTTCTTTCCATCGAAATATTAAATCCTTCCATAGTTTCGATTTGCATATGTATCCTATGTTATAAATCGTCCACTTATATAGTTTAAAGGATTACAACCAACTCTTAAAACTTAAACCCTCAATACCATTGTTTTAAAGCTTATACCATAGTTTATAAGCATGAATCTTTGCATTACACTTGGAACCCTTCCCTCTTATATATTGATCATAGGATTTGGTATTTCTTAGAAAAAACCTTTAGCAATTAGGTTTAGCTAGTTGTAGATGCTAGGACTCTCTTTTCGTCACGTTCATAAGCCTGGGTTCATAGGTGAAGTCACCTGCAGCACGATAGGAACATATGCGTTAGTTCATAATGAACTAAGTAATCCCTATATCATAGGACCCCTTACCTTTCGAAATGATTCGATAGGGAAAAATAGCGCCACTCCACCCCTTTACATACATAGGTAAGTTATCCTCTTCGTCGTAAATAAATAATAAATAGGTAACATAACATGAAACAAAAACATGAACAACATAGATCAACAGCATCGGTAAACTAGATAAACATGTACGTAAACTACAGGTGCATCGAAAAATAGAATAGTGACATGTAAACATCATCATCATACAGAAAACACACAAGAAGGAAAACAACAACAAAACTTAGGCTTAGTTCTTTATCCAAGTTTTTATTCCACAGTAAAAAGACGATGTCCTTAAGATTTTAGCAGTTTTATTAGCCTACAAAATTTTTATTTTTTATTTTTGTAATTTAGGGACATTACATCGGCATTGAAGAGTAGACCAATCGAGCCACCTGGAGCTCACTACAGTCAGTGGTCCATATTGTTTACAGGACACTCCCCAACAATTTTCACATTTTGAAACTACGTTACCAACAGAGCCACCATACATTTGACATAGTTAAATTGAGGTACCACCACCCATTTTACAGAGACGGAGTGTGGTACCACCTCTCTGCTCATACATGAAAAGCATGGTGAACTACCGGGACTTACAACAAATCTTGGTGCCACACCCCCCCACTAGCCTTTGCTAGTGTACAAGGAGCAATGCTTGATTTTTTCAAATAAAAAAATAATAATTTCTAAGTCATATCAGCATGGCTAGTACCCACACATTTAAGGCAATCTCTCGACATGTTTTGACCGAGGCCAACTATGAGTTTCGGTCTATAAAGATGAAGACGTTTCTCCTACACAGTAAATGTCGGGATATGGTTGAAACCGAATTCAAAGAACCAGTTACAAAAGCTCTAGTCACAATGAATAATTCACAAAAGAGTGTTGTAGAAACTCGTTGAGATCCATATCTCACAGCCCCATGGATCATCCAAAGTTGCATCGAGGAGTCCATTTTCCCGTGGATCTTAGAAGCCACCACCGCATATCAAGCTTGGAATATACTTGCATCTTCCTACAAAGGAATAGATCTAGTAAATATGGATGCTACTTGTATATATTGTGACAACCAGAGTTGTGTGAATTTGTCGGAGAACCTGGTGTTCCATGACAAGTCAAAGAAACTCAATATCAAGTATCACTATATCAGGGATATGGTGCAGAGAGGAGCAGTGAAGCTCCAGTATGTTGTGATGGACGAATAGATAGCTGATGTGTTGACGAATCCATTAGCCAGAGTGAATTTTGAGTACTTCAGGGAGAAGCTTTGTGTTATCTAGATCGAGGTTCCTTCCAAGGGGAAGTGATGAGTCCGTGAGCCATTTTGACATGGTGAGAGGATTGGTTCCTTCCATGGGTAGATGTAAGAGCTGAGCCATTCTGTCATGGTGAGAGGATTGGTTCCTTCCATATCATATATGAGTGCTAAGCCATTCTGATATGACTATAGGATTGGTTCCTACATGATTAGATATAAGGGCTATTGCCATTCTCTGAATGGAGGTTCCTGGTCAGTTACCAGGAATACTCAGTGTAGGACTGAGGGCCATTCTGATATAACTGTGAGATGTAGTCTTACATGATCAAATGTGAGTGCATGGCCATTCTGATGTGATTGAGGGATGTGTTCCCACTTGATCAGATATAATGGCTATTGCCAATATTTGAATGGAGGTACCTGGTCAGTTACCAGGAAAGCTCAGTCTGGGATTGAGGGCCATTCTGATATGATTGGGGGATGCGTTCTCAGATGATCAAATATGAGTGCATGGGCATTCTGATGTGATTGAGGGATGTGTTCCCACTTGATCAGATATAAGGGTTGTTTCCATTCTCTGGTAGAATGGAGGCACCTGTTCAGTTACCAAGAACCCTCAGTCTGGGACTGAGTGCCCTTCTGACATGGTGAGAGGATTAAGTTCCTTCCATGGTCAGATGTAAGTGTTGTTCCTTTTCACAGATGGTAGTAGGTGTGTCCTACCATGCTGGTGATTGTAAGTGTTGTGCCTTTCCAAATATGGTAGTAGGTGTGTCCTACCATGCTGGTGGATGTAAGTACTGAGCCTTTCCACAGATGATAGTAGGTGTGTCCTATCATGCTGGTGGATGTGAGTGTTGTTCCTTTTCACAGATGATAGTAGGTGTGTCCTATCATGCTGGTGAATGTAAGTACTGGGCCTTTCTTATAGGGTTGTGGGATGTGTTCCCGCATGGTCATATGTGAGTGTTGGGCATGCCTTTCTGACATGGTGTTGGATGTGTTCCTCTCATGGTCAGATGTAAGTACTGGGCATGCCATTCTGACTTAGGGTTAGATATAAGTGCTGAAGAAGACCTACATGGTGGCTAAGCCTACAACCAGCATGAAAAAGGGATGGCTCTGTAGAACTTCTTGTGACGAGAAGAATCATGAGATAGCACCTATGATGATCCAGCAGTGATGATCCAGATCCAGTGATGATGTTCCAGTGATGATCTAGATCCAGTGATGATCAAGATCCGAAGATGAAGATGACTTGAAGATGAAGATAACCTGAAGATGAAGATGACTTGAAGATGACTATGACTTGAGGATGACGAGGAATCGAGGATGATCCATATGATACAGAGAAGAATACTTGTGTTGATAAATTGTGTCGAGAGAATAACTTCCTAGTTAAGAGGGAGTGTTAATGTAATTGTAACTTCAGAATGTATTCACTTGTATTTCTTATGTATTGTACCTCGATGTTTATTCTGGGATGTGTCTGTAATGTATTTGAGTCATGTCATGCCTCGATGTTCCTATTGGGAGGTTCTATAATGTAAACAATTCATTTCAAGTCATTGTGGGTAACCCTCCTATTGATCAAGGGTTAAAGTCTTCGCAGTTCTGGGGCACTAGGGTTATTAGACTCTCCTAGAGAATTCATCCCTAGTAGGTTATTGTCAAGTCGGGAATTAGTATAAACCAAGAGTGAGCCTCTCTATTTATCACACACTCACTCACACTCAGTTGTAGCGCATAGCTGAGGAATAAGAAGACATTGGGACTAGGAAGAAAGAGGCTACTATTGTCGGGAGATAATCTTACTATTTTAGGGTCTTACCTTTGGTGGTGATTCTATCTCTGAGGAAGTTGTGGGGTTTTCTCCATTTATAGTTTCCCCGAGGATTACAACCAACTCTTAAAAAGTAAACCCTCAATACCATTGTTTTAAAGCTTATACCATAGTTTATAAGCATGAATCTTTGCATTACACTTGGAACCCTTCCCTCTTATATATTGATCATAGGATTTGGTATTTCTTAGAAAAAACCTTTAGCAATTAGGTTTAGCTAGTTGTAGATGCTAGGACTCTCTTTTCGTCACGTTCATAAGCCTGGGTTCATAGGTGAAGTCACCTGCAGCACGATAGGAACATATGCGTTAGTTCATAATGAACTAAGTAATCCCTATATCATAGGACCCCTTACCTTTCGAAATGATTCGATAGGGAAAAATAGCGCCACTCCACCCCTTTACATACATAGGTAAGTTATCCTCTTCGTCGTAAATAAATAATAAATAGGTAACATAACATGAAACAAAAACATGAACAACATAGATCAACAGCATCGGTAAACTAGATAAACATGTACGTAAACTACAGGTGCATCGAAAAATAGAATAGTGACATGTAAACATCATCATCATACAGAAAACACACAAGAAGGAAAACAACAACAAAACTTAGGCTTAGTTCTTTATCCAAGTTTTTATTCCACAGTAAAAAGACGATGTCCTTAAGATTTTAGCAGTTTTATTAGCCTACAAAATTTTTATTTTTTATTTTTGTAATTTAGGGACATTACACCGGCATTGAAGAGTAGACCAATCGAGCCACCTGGAGCTCACTACAGTCAGTGGTCCATATTGTTTACAGGACACTCCCCAACAATTTTCACATTTTGAAACTACGTTACCAACAGAGCCACCATACATTTGACATAGTTAAAGTGAGGTACCACCACCCATTTTACAGAGACGGAGTGTGGTACCACCTCTCTGCTCATACATGAAAAGCATGTTGAACTACCGGGACTTACAACAAATCTTGGTGCCACACCCCCCCACTAGCCTTTGCTAGTGTACAAGGAGCAATGCTTGATTTTGTCAAATAAAAAAATAATAATTTCTAAGTCATATCAGCATGGCTAGTACCAACACATTTAAGGCAATCTTTCGACATGTTTTGACCGAGGCCAACTATGAGTTTCGGTCTATAAAGATGAAGACGTTTCTCCTGCACAGTAAATGTCGGGATATGGTTGAAACTGAATTCAAAGAACCAGTTACAAAATCTCTAGTCACAATGAATAATTCACAAAAGAGTGTTGTAGAAACTCGTTGAGATCCATATCTCACAGCCCCATGGATCATCCAAAGTTGCATCGAGGAGTCCATTTTCCCGTGGATCTTAGAAGCCACCACCGCATATCAAGCTTGGAATATACTTGCATCTTCCTACAAAGGAATAGATCTAGTAAATATGGTAATACTGCAAACCCTACACCTTCAATTTGAAAGTTTAAAGATGAAAGAGTCAAGAAATGTAGATCTGTTTATGACTAGGGTTCGGGAATTGTGACCCAATTTCAAACTTATGGAGAATATCTAGCACATAAGATAGTTTTTCAAAATATTATTAGGTGTCTCACCAAGAATTTTTGTATGGTAGTGACTGCCATAGAAATAGAAAAAGATCTGTCTCAGTTCACCCTAAAAGAGTTCACAGGATCTCTTATATTATTGATGTATTAGGAACTTCGGAATGTATTCACTTGTATATCTTATGTATTGTACCCAGATGTTTATTCCGGGAAGTATCTATAATGTAATTGAGTCATGTCATGTCCTGATGTTCCTATCGAGAGACTCAATAATGTAAACAAGTCATATCAAGTCATAGAGTGTAACTCTCCTTATTGATCAAGGGTTAAACTCCCCGCAGTTGTGGGGCCCTAGGGTTATTAGAATCTCCTAGAGAAGTCAGCCCTAGTAAGTTATTATCAAGTCAGGAATTAGTATAAATAGAGAGTGATCCTATCTATTTAACACATATTCACTCACACTCAGTCGTAGCACATAACTAAGAGAGAAGAAGCTGGGACAAGAGAGAGAGAGAGAGACTAGTGCTGTCAAGAGATCATCTTACTATTTTTGGGTTTTACGTTTGGTGTTGATTCTATCTTTGAGGAATTTGTGGGGTTTTCTCCTTTATGGTTTCCCCAAGGAAAATCTTTGTGTTTGATTGTTGCGCTTGTTATTCTCTCAGTTAAAGATCCTAAGATAATGCTAGCTTGAATGATAAAAATCTAACATGGTATTAGAGCTAACCTGAGAAGAAGACAGTGTGCAGCTATAGAAATTGGGGCTTCCTATTTTTTGGATGTATCTCCACATATTTTCAGAAAAAGAAGGTTGGGATGACTCTCCTCTCTAGGGCGCATATTTATGTCGAAATAGAATCTGATTCTGAGCATTTTCAGTTTTTGACCCGACACTGCTATCGAAAATTACGGATTTCCACAGAAGTAGAATTTTTGAGTAATCCTAGGCATGGACTGATCTCCTCCCCAAAATCTAAGTTTAGAGATCAAGATCAAAGCTTTTGGTTGGGTATAACTATGGGAAATTCAAACCCTAATTTGCCTTGGAACCAGAAAACCAGCACTGTAGAAGATCGGCTCCAGATCCAGTTTTTAGCTTCTCAAATTGGTAAGATCTAAATCTTTTGTATTTCCATTTGAGGTTCTTAGTTAATATGTCTCATCATACCAAGCTTGATGAAAATATTGAGGGAGATGATAACTTCTGAGCTTGGAAGTATATGATGTCCCTGGTCCTAGAAAGAAAAGATTTGGACTCTTACATCAATGAAGAGGTTCGAGTTCATGAGGGAGATGAGGCTAATGCCTTACAAAAAAAGAAATTGGTCATGGCTAAGAGTATTATTGCTGATTCAATCAAGGATCACCTCATACCATAGGTGTCCTCCCTAAAGACACCTAAAGCTATGTTTGATGTTCTGACCAAATTGTTTGAAGGAAATAACATAAACCAGAAGATGACTTTGAGGAACCAGTTCAAGAATGTGAAGATCCAGAATGCAGAGACCATACAGTCATACTTCACAAGGGTCTCCCAGATCAAAGAACAACTTGAAGCAGTGGATGAAGAAGTGGAGAATGTAGAGATTGTAATGACCACCTTGAATGGTCTCCCTAAACCATGGGACTTCTTCATTCAAGGGATCTATGCTAGAATAAATCTAGTCACCTTTAGTAGACTATGGTAGGAATGCTGACAAGAAGAAGCTCGAATAGTAGCCCAAGAAGAAAAGATGGGAAGTGAAGATCAATCTCTCACAGTACACTCCAAGAAAAATAAAAGGGACTATCATCATTCTAAAGGTAAGCATCATCACTCTAGAAAAACTCAACGCAGATGTTATATGTGTGATGAGATAGGACACTATGCCAGAAATTTTCCTAGAAACAAAAGAAACTCCCATAAGAATAAGAACAACAAGAGAAGACATCATGCTCATGCTGCAGAGGATGATGAACCTTCCAAGAAGAGAGTCAGACAAGAAAGTGATGATTCTTGAAGTGATGAAGAATATGTTTTGATTTTCGATTTCATGGGAACTATCACTCATGGAAGGAATGATTGGCTTATAGATAGTGGGGGCTCCAAACATATGACAGGATTCAAAGAATCATTTGTGAAAATATCAGAACATGAGTCACCCCACAAGGTAAAACTCGGGGATGATTACCAGTATCCAATAAAAGGTAGTGGTGAATCCTCCTATAAACTAGACTCTGGAAAGTCTATGAAGATGAAGGATATCTTATTTGTACCAGGTCTAAAGAATAATATCCTCTCCATATCTGCATTAGATGCGAAAGGCATGAGGGTTGCATTTGTAGATGGCCAAGTCCTTATGTGGCCAAAGGGAAAGACTATAGATGATGCAGTAGTAATTGGAGAGAAAGAGGGAGAACTATACAAATTAAAGGGCCAACCAGAACAAGCTTTGGTCCATGAATTAGTAGAGACAAATGACCTTTCGCACAAAAGGCTTTCACATGTTCACTATAGGGCACTACCACATGCAAGCAAATATATTGAAGGTCTTCCGGAAATACAGACAAAACATGACAGTGTCTGGAAAGGATGTGCGACAGGGAAAGAACTAGATCTTGCTCCAGTTATGTAGCCCTTTTATGTGAAATTATTAATAAAGAAGATTCCAACTATGAAGAAGCGACAGAGAAGAAAGAATGTGTTAGCACTAAATTTATTTTTGTCGGAATTGGTCTTATTGCCTTCAAAATTTTAAGTTTTCATGGGTGATTGAGTTGGTTTCCAAAGTTTTCTCATTAAGTTATTTCCAGGTTAGCAAAGAAGAGAAGTTAAAGGAATTTTAGGTAAAAAGAGAAATAAATTTTTCACAAGTGGGGCAAAAAGTTTTATTAACTTTTGAATGAAATTTATAAAATGGGTTTTATAAAACTATTATTTTATTTATATTCAAACTTATAGAGTTTTGGATATTTTTTCCAAAGTCAAAAAGCGGCCTCTTATTCACCAAACCAATTCTTAATGAAGGTTTAAGTGCTAAACAAGATTTATTACCTTTCTTAAGGTATAATTCAACCACTAGCACATATAATAATCCAATGGCTAATGTAAAAAGTTAAAACGCATCAACGGGTATTAGTGTTTCCGGAGAGTAAAGTTGTGAGGTGGTTAAATTGGAAAGGTGGTAGTGGAATTTAAACCACTTTCCACATGGTAACTTTTGGTGAATTCTGCGGAGAAAAATGGTTTAGGAAAAAAAACTCAGTGAAGGCTCCAAAATAGACCATTATGTAAAGTTGGCTTGGTTTTTAAAAAAAAATTCATTTGTGTGCTGCGCACAAAAAAGAAGGAGACAGTATGCCATATTTCCAATGTCAACTTTTACATGTTTACAATCACAGGGAAAATAACAAAGATAAAGAATCTGACCAAGGAGCTGGAAATTGATTTTAATAGAGAAATAAAAGGGAAGCCACCACTCAACAATGCAGAAGGGAAGCCCAAAAAGAACATCATCCCAGAAGTGTTGCATAAATATATACAGTGAGAGCATTCGTGAAGGTATTGGTATGTGTTTAAAGTCTTACAAACAGAATTTACAGTGGAGAGTGTGCCAAAGCTTGGGATTATTCAAGTGTTTGGAGACACTATTAAAAAATATGGCTACCTTGATCAATCAATTCATGGGATTGATCTTACAGTAGATGATATTACAAGGATAGATGCTATATGTTCTTTATTTATGAATTACACTTAAACAATTCAAGGTTTAGAAGCAACATAGCATATTTTTTCTGAAAATGACTATTTTAGTCATTTTATTCAACAACCTGTTTCCAGCAAACAAAGAAGAATTTTCAAAAACTGAAAGAGGTTTTTCATCATAACATTATGGTCTACAATAAACTCTCTCATTTTTTACCCAGGTGCTACAAATTGGGAGCAGAAAAGTCAGCTTTAGAGGTAAAATGTTCAGATTTCAAAATGACTATTCTAGTCATCAAATTAAAATAATTGTTTACATCAAATGAAGATGAATTTTGAGAAAATGAGAGAGTATTTTCTTCATGACATAACTATCCACAATAACCTCTTTCCGTTTTCACACAGGTGCTATGGTTTAGCAAAAACAAAGTCAGTTGTACAGGCCATTTTTCATGTTTTCCAAAGGACTATTTCAGCCATCAAATTCAAAGAATTGTTTTGGACAAATGGAATTTAATTTTACAAAATTGAGAGAGTTTTGTATTCCTAACGTCCTATTATCAAAAACCTCCTTCATTTTTTACACAGTAATCACAATTTGGGAGAATTTAAAATATCTTCACAAGTCATTTTTCAAGAAATCTACAATTTTATTATTTGAGTCATCAGCTTCAAAGGAATATTTCGAGCATATTAAGATGATTTTGGAGAAATGAAGACATGGGTTTTGTTGGGAACATGTCCAATTATAAAAATCTCTGCCATATTTCACACAGCTATCACCATTAGACATATGCAGGAGAAACGTTGTTGTAACTGTTTCTATTTTTAGAGTTCAGTTAGGTTTTAAATTCAAAGTTAGGTAAAGATTATTCTTATATAAATTAAAATGTAATTGGTAGTTAGGGGGAGGATTTTCAAGAGCGGAGAGACTCTACATTGTAATGGCTTCAAGTTTTCAGTAAATGAATGAAATTTTCATAGGAGGAATGTAAAATCTTTTTCATGTCAGAGATTCTTGTGCCATCTTTTTCTTCAGTAAGTAATTTCTTTATGTGATTGTTTATCCTGTTTCCCACTCTATTTTGTATTTGATTTCATTCTTGAGCATTATTTTTTATGGGCTAGAATTCATCCTGCATGCTCTAGGTCCATTGTTCAAGCATTTTCAAAATATTTTCTTCTAAAGTCTTGCAGAATTCACCCTAGTTAGGTGCTCTGTTTGATGGAATGTCTCCCTTTGTCTACTAATCAACCTGCTAATACCTCAAGACTGAGGAAATGGTACCTACCTTGCCTCTGTTCATAAAATTTCAAAACCCTACCTCCTACAACCTATTTCAGATCTCATTATTGATTCCATTGCCCAATGGTCTCCTCCATGACCGTCCTACCAAGTCTTTTAAAATAAACTTGTCATATTTGTCCCATCAGAAATCTAACCTTCTGATTGTCTCTAATTGAATATCTTGAGTATAAAAACTTTGTAAATAGTGAGAGATCCCTCTTTAACTGTATTAGGTAAAAAATACATTCTAAAGTGGTTTTTGTTGTTACCTTGGGATCTACCTTCCACAACCTGGGTACATTCTGAGTGTTAACAGAATGGAAGGATGCTATGATCGAGGAGTACCAGTCAATCATGAAGAATGATGTTTGGGACATTGTCCCTAGACTAGAGGGGAATTCTGTCATGACTTCCAAGTGGATCTAGAAGATCAAGCATGCTATATATGGCAACGTAAGAAATATAAAGCAAGATTTGTGGCTCATGGCTTCTCCCAGAAAGAAGGAATAGATTATGAAGAAACTTTTGAACCTGTAGCAAGATACACTTCCATCAGATCAATACTTGCTCTTGCTGCAGTAATGAAATGGAAGATACACCAGATGGATGTCAAGACTGCTTTCTTGAATGGTGTAGTAGAAGAGGAAGTGTATGTGGAGTAGCCACTTGGTTTTGAGACACATGATAGGGAGACTCATGTGTGTAAATTAAAGAAAGCCTTGTACGGTTTGAAATAGGCACCCAAGACATGATATGGCAGAATTGATAGCTTCCTATCCAGTTTGGGATTTACCAAGAGTAAAACAGATTCTAATATTTACTACAATATTGAAGAAGGAAACCCTGTGATACTCCTACTATATGTAGATGATCTATTTGTAATAGGTATGGATGGGTTGATTGTTGATACGAAGAGGAAGCATGTTTCTGAGTTCGAGATGAAGGACTTGGGTATGATGCACTATTTTCTAGGCATGGAGGTGTGGAAGAATGTGGATGGAATTTCCCTGGGACAAGGAAAGTATGTGGTAGAAATCCTGAAGAGTTTCAGAATGGTGGACTACAAGGCCATGACCACACCTATGGCATCGAACCTGAAGCTATTGAGTGATGCTTCATCAGAAGTGGTTGACGCTACAATGTATCATCAGATGATTGGATCCTAGATGTACCCGACGAATACAAGACCAGATATTTGCTTTGCGGTGAACACATTAAGCCAGTTCTTGACAGATCCTAGACATGTTCACCTAATTACTGCAAAGCATATTCTAAGGTACCTGAAGGGTACAGTTGATTATGGGCTCAAGTATATGGAGGATCAGAAGATTAACTTGGAGGGTTATGTGGATTCTGGTTGGGCAGGTAGTGCCATTGATAGGAAGAGAACTTCGGGGTGTTGCTTCAGTATGGGATCAGGTGTGATCTCTTGGTTTAGCAAGAAAACATCCTATGTGGCACTAAGTACAGCCGAAGCAAAGTATGTCGTAGCTTGTTCAGCTAGTTGTGAAGCAGTGTGGATGAGGAAGCTACTATCTGATTTATTTGATTTTTAGCTGGATGCTACTTGTATATATTGCGACAACCAGAGTTGTGTGAAGTTGTCAAAGAACCTGGTGTTCCATGAAAAGTTGAAGCATATCAAGATCAAATACCACTATATTAGGGATATGGTGCAGAGAGGAGAAGTGAAGCTCCAATATGTTGTGACAAACGAGTAGATAGATGATGTGTTAACCAAGCCATTAGCCAGAGTGAATTTTGAGTACTTCAGGGAAAAGCTTCGTGTTCTCCAGATCGAGGTTCCTTCCAAGGGGAAGTGATGAGTCCGTGAACCCTTCTCACATGGTGAGAGGATTGGTTCCTTCCATGATCATATATAAGTGTTGAAGGCCATTCTCTGGGAGAATGGAGGAACTTGGTCAGTTACGAGGAATACTCAACCTAAAGCTGAGATCCATTCTGATATGACTATGGGATTGGCTCCCACATGATAAGATGTAAGGGCAGGTCCATTCTAATATGACTGTGGGATTGGCTTCCACATTATTAGATGTAAGGGTAGAGCCATTCTAATATGACTGTGGGATTGTCTCCCACATGATCAGATGTAAGGGCAGTTCCATTCTAACATGGGGGCAGGCTAGGCCCTCCCATGGTCAGATGTAAGGGTAGATCCATTCTGACATGGGGGCAGGCTGGGCCCTCCCATTGTCATGTGTAAGGGTTGGGCCATTCTGACATGGGGGAAGGATGGGCCCTCCCATGGTCAGATGTAAGGGTTGGGCCATTCTGACATGGGGGCAGGCTAGGCCCTGTCATGGTCAGATGTAAGGGCTAGGCCATTCTGACATGGGGGCAGGCTCGGCCCTCCCATGCTCAGATATAAGGGCTAGGAATTTCTAACATGATGGTAAATGTGTTCCTCTTAGGGTCGGATGTGAGTGTTGGGCGTGCCATTCTAACATGGGGGCAGGCGGGGCCCTCCCATGGTTAGATATAAGTGTTGGGTGGGCCTTTCTGACTGGGTCAAATATAAGTGTTGAAGAAGATGAAGACCTACCTGGAGGTTAGGCCTAAAACCAGCATGAAAAAGGGTTGGCTCTATATAACTTCCTGTCACAAGTAGAATTGAGATAGCACCTGTGATGATGACCAGTGATGATCTAACAATGATCTAGAACTAGTGATGATCCAGCAGTGATGATACAGTGATGATCCACATCCAGTGACGATCCAGATCCGAGATGAAGATGACTTGAAGACGAAGATGAGTTGAAGATGAAGATAACTTGATGATGATCCAGATGATACAGAGAAGAATACTTGTGCTGATAAATTGTGTCGAGAGAATACCTTCCTAGTTAAGAGGGAGTGTTGATGTATTTGTAACTTTAGAATGTATTCACTTGTATATATTATGTATTGTACCCCGATGTTTATTCCGAGAAGTATCTGTAATGTAATTGAGTCATGTCATGCCCTGATTCTCCTATCGAGAGATTCAATAATGTAAACAAGTCATGTCAAGTCATAGAGTGTAACCCTCCTTATTGATCAGGGTTAAAGTCCTCACAATTGTGGGGCCCTAGGGTTATTAGACTCTCCTAGAGAAGTCAACCCTAGTGAGTTATTATCAAGTCGAGAATTCGTATAAATAGAGAGTGAGCCTCTCTATTTAACACACATTCACTTACACTCAGTTGTAGCACATAACTAAGGGATAAGAAGAAGTTGGGAAAAGAGAGAGAGAGACTACTACTATCGGTAGTTCATCTTATGTATTGTACCCCGATGTTTATTCTGGGAAGTATCTGTAATGTAATTGAGTCATGTCATGCCCTCATGTTCCTATTGAGAGATTCAATAATGTAAACAAGTCATGTCAAGTCATAGAGTTTAACCCTCCTTATTGATCAAGGGTTAAATTCCCTGTAGTTGTGGAGCCCTAAGGTTATTAGACTTTCCTAGAGAAGTCAGCCCTAGTGATTTATTGTCAAGTCGGGAATTCATATAAATAGAGAGTGAGCCTCTCTATTGAACACACATTCACTCACACTCAGTTGTAGTGCATAACTAAGAGAGAAGAAGAAGTCGGGACAACAGAGAGAGAGATTCCTGCTGTCGGGAGATCATCTTACTGTTTTTGGGTTTTACTTTTGGTGCTGATTCTATCTCTAAGGAAGTTGTGGTGTTTTCTCCTTTATGGTTTCCCCGAGGAAAATATTTGTGTCTATTATCTCTTGTGTTTGATTGATTTTCTTGTTATTCTCTCAGTTAAGGATCCTAAGATAATGCTAGCTTGAATGATAAAAATATAACATATATCTCATGAAGCCTAACTCAATCAAGAATAAGAGTCACTGACCAATGCTTTCAACACCCAATCTTCCCTCAACAGAGGTCAACGAAGAGGCAGACGAGGTAGAGGAAGAAGAGGTCAAGGGTATCTAGCTACAGAAAACAGAACCAATCATAATCATGAACTGGTATTCATTTTCCTACTCTAAAGAATGCTTTTCATAAAGCATCTTTGAAAAGATGCTTTTCGAGATTCCTCATGCCCATATTTACAAAAACACATGCCCCAACCAAACTGTGATGAATATCACAAAGATCAAACAAAAAAGTTGTATCCATCGACAATTCCTTTCAAAATGTATCAAGAGCACGCCAATCCAACTTTGGGATCAAATATTATCGCCAAAATACCGTAATATTCTCTTTTTCTCTCTCATTTTTTCCTATCTCTCTCTACCTTTTTCTTATTTAGGATACATTTTGGGCTTGGTAATTCCTTATGTTAGCAGGAAAATATGGATTTGTTTCCTGAAGAACAAATCAAAGACCTTCTCCAAGGTCAAAGAGTTCAAGGCTCATAGTGAGAAGTAGTCTAGAAAGTTCATTAAAATACTCTAGTCATATGGTGGAGGTGAATATGATTCAGATGATTTTTCATATTTTTCGAAGCAACATGGCATCCAAATATAGTTCACCATTAGATACACTCCACAACAGAATGGATTTGCTAAACGAAAGAACCGAACCATCATGAACATGGCCCATACTATGTTGTCACACAAGAATCTATCATATGAGTATTGGGTTGAAGTTGTTGCATGCTCAGTCTACTTGATCAACAGATCACCCACAGTGACTGTCTAGGACAAGATTCCTTAAGAAGCATGGAGTGGCACTAAGACTAGTGCCGCACATATCAAAAATTTTGGTTCTGTTGCATTTGCACATATACCTGATGAACTCAGAAGAAAGTTGCATAAGAAAAGTGAGAACTGCATTTTCACTAGTTACATTGAACAACACAAGGAGTACAAACTATATAATCTTGTCACCAAAAAGGTTGTGGTGAGAATAGATGTAAAATTCATTGAATAAAAATGTTGGAGTGATCCTTCAGGCATATAACAGGAAGAAATTTCAGATCTACCTACAAGACTACCAATATTGGAAGTACATCAGCAAGAAGAAACACCAGCGGAGAGTCCACCACATAACCATAAAACCATAAGCTTGAGAGATTTATATGAATAGACTCCTATTCTTGATGAGAAACTTGAATATTCTCTATTTTTCTCTCATCCCTCATCTTTTAATGAGGCAGTGAAGGATGCACAGTGGATAAAATCCATGAATGGAGAGATTGATGAAATAGAGAAAAAATAGACTTGGGATCTTGTTGGAATACCTGCAGACAAAACCAATATTGGATTCAAATGGGTCTATAAGAACAAAATGAATGAAAATGGAGAACTTAAAAAGCACAAGGAAAGGTTTCTTGTCAAAGGATATGCACAATAGTATGGTGTAGATTATGATGAAACCTTTGCTCCTATAGCAAGGATGGATACCATCAAAGCTGTACTTGTCATTGCAGCATAAAATCAATGGCTTAAGTATCTAATGGATGTGAAATTGGCCTATCTTAATGGTATTCTTGAAGAAGAATTTTGTGTGGGCCACCCACCTGGTTATACTGTCAAAGGTCACAAAGACAAAGTGTTTAAGCTGAAAAAAGGCCGTGTATGGGATAAAACAAGCTCCACGAGCTTGGTATAGTAGGATTAAATCCTACCTCATCAACAATTGTTTCAACATAAGAAAAAATGACCCCACTCTATACGTCAAAACAGATCAAGGTAAAATTTTGATGGTATGTCTTTATGTTGATGACATGATTTACACTGGTAATTTGATGCTTGAATATTTCATGACAATCATGAAAAAGGAATTTAAAATGATTGATCTAAGACTGATGAAGTACTTCCTTTGTCTGGAAGTTACTCGAACCGATCAACGTATTTTTATTTTCAAGCATAAGTATGCTACTGATATTTTGCAGAGATTCAAAATGTATAAATGTAAACCAACAGAAACCCCCATTGCTCTTGGAACCAAGTTAACCAAGAATGATGATGGACCAAAAGTAAATGCTACACTATATAAATGAATGGTAGGAAGTTTAATGTACTTGAATACCACTATACCTGATTTGATCTATGTTGTCTGTCTTATTTCCATGTTTATGGATTCTCCCAAACACTCTCACTAGAAAGTTGGAAAAAGAATTATGATATATGATACAAGAACACTTGGAAACGACCTTTGGTACACTCATACATGAGACATTACTCTCACAGGGTACACTGATAGTGTTATTGCAGGTAGTATTGATGATAGGAAAAACAAATATTGTTGTACTTTCCATTTGGGTACAAATGTGATCTCTTGGGAATCTCAAAAACAACCCATTGTCAGCATGCCTTCTACAGAAAAAGAATATGTAGCAGCCACCACTGCAGCTTTCCATGCAGTTTGGCTAAGAAGAATTTTAAAGGATATCGTACACGCTGAAAAGGATCCCACTTCTATTTTTTGTGATGATATCTCTACAATATATTTGTCCAAACATAATGTATTTCATAGAAAAATAAAACACATTGGAACTCACTATCATTTCATTCGTGAGTTGGTCAATGATGGAAAAATTTCCTTATTTTTTTGTGGCTGTAAGGAGGAGTTGGATGATATGTTCACCAAACCATTGGGAACATATCCATTTGAATATCATAGAGAGAACTTAGGCATTGGTAGTGCTTAATATTTACTACCAGTTGAGATTAAGGGGGTGTGTTGAAGAATGTAGCCTCACTGGTTTAGTTAGTTAGTCAGTTGAGTGACCCATAGTATTTTCTATGATATTCACTCATATCATTGTTATGATGTAGTCTTATATGTGTTATTGATTATAAATGAGAAGGAAACCAATATGTCCATTGTGTTTCTATCTTTTTCTGATTCTCTTCTCTTTAACACGCTATTCAAATTTTCGAAAGAATTAATCCCCATTGTGGAAACTTTTCCTTTAGAATTATGCACTCCCATAGGACACATGCACCTATATGATATACCTCCATTATTTTAAGGTGTTTCATGTATTTCATATATATTCATGGTTCTCTATGTATATCTACCTCTCTACAATTGTATTTGTCTACTGTTCATTTTCTTTAAATTTGACATATCTTATATATAATGAAGTAATTTGCGGACATATCTTATAAATAATGGGGGAAGTAGGAAAGGTTATCCAAAATTGGATTATAATATGAGCTCCAATTTTAGGACATATCTTATATATATAATGAAGTAATTTGCAGACATATATTTTATATAATGGACAAAGTAGGAAAGGCTATCCAAAATTGGATTATAATATGAGCTCCATGAGAAGTAAAAGGGGACAGTGTCTAAAGTAGATGCTTATCATTTTGAATTCAGGCCCAATAAGACATGTGCATTACATTTGTACAACATTCTACAATTTAAGCCCATGAAAATGGGAAAGAAGTGGAAATTTGTAATAAATGTTATTGCAAGCTAGTTAACTTTATTGAGTAGCTAATTTGTATCATTTGATCAAACATAATTTTTATTTATGAAAGAAGGATCTACTGTTTGAACATAATTTTTATTTTCTTGTTACAATGACGGTATGAAAAAAGGATTTACTATCTAAACTTCCACTTCCAATGTTATATGCTTTATCCAATACAAATCAATGTTGTTGATTTTTTATTTTTTGAGTTCTTGCTTAAGCTAAACCACATCTTCACCGGATATTTTTTCTAGTCAACATCCATTCATTTCCATAATACATGATAGTGGAATTGTTAATTTGATTTAGAGGGTTTTTCTTTGAATAAGTTTGACAAGTAATATTTTTCTTTAAATTTTTTTTTTTAAATGAATAGTTTTTATCAATAAAAACAAGGTTTTAAAAAAAAAATTATTGAAACAATTATTATAGATTATATATATAAATGATTCATCAAGTGAAAAAAAAAAACTCCTTCAACAATTGTTTCCATTGCAAAAAAGTAGTGTTCATAGCTGGACCTAAAGCTAGTGGCAATGTGGAGGACATGGCCACTCTTGTTAAACACATTAATAAAATTAATAAATATGGTTTTTTCTATTATCATTATAATTTTTTAATTACGTCCAGAGTTACGTCGATAGGCGTATATATCTTAGAATTTTGGGGTGGATTATATTCTTTTTCATCTACCAACGAGAATAAGACAAGTGTACTTTCCACATTGATTCTATGGGCATCATCCAAGATTAAACGAGAATGAGACAAGTGTACTTTCCACATTGATTCTATGGGTGTCGTCCAAGATTAAACGAGAATGAGACAAGTGTACTTTCGATATTGATTTTATGGGAGTGGTGCAAAATTAATAATTAATAATTTCAAAAAAATAAAAAATAAATAGCTTAATTAACATGTGATAAGTACAGTTAGTGATAGTTGTAAAAATTAAAATTAATATTTAACTATTTGATTATTAGACACAACTACAATATTAATTCCATCTACTATTAGCTTAACTCCAATGATTCTAGAACTACTACCTTAACATCAACTCTATTCCCAGTTATATCGGATAACTATTAGCTTAACTATTAGATACAACTATTACCTTAACTCGAATGATTCTGCAACTATTAGCTTAACTTCAACTCTAATAACTTAAGGCTTAGTCCAACTGCATTTGGAATCTATGATTCTAGCTGATGTGTAATCATCTACGAGTCGAACTCCTATTAAACTCCTCCAAACTCCTAATAAACTCATGCATCTCATAGTTGGAAATTTAGCTAATATATATACAGTTTGTATTACATGTTTAGGTTTTCCATAATTCATAATTAATAATTTCATCCAAAATTATTAATTAATAATTTCAAAATTCATAATTAGGCGTCTCCCAAAATTCATAATTAATAATTTCAAAGAAATAAAAATTAGTTTAGTTAACATCTCATAAGTAAGAGTTCATGATAGTTGGAAAAATTAAACCTCAACTTCAACTATTCGAATATTAGATACAACTATTCAATTAACACATGCAACTATGACCTTAACTCCATCGATGATATAAATATTAGCTTAATGTCCACTCCATCGTGACTTTTACTTTAAGTGGAATTGTCAATTTATTAATTTTTAAATTAACTATTAGATACAACTATCAGTTGGAAAAATTAAACTTCAAATTCAACTATTCTATTTTTAGATAGAACTATTCAATTAATAGATACAACTATGACCTTAACTCCATTGATGATACAACTATTAGCTTAACTTCAACTCCAAACATGACTTTTATTTGAGCTGTAATTGTCGATATATTAACTTTTAAACTAACTAGTAGATACAACTATTAGCTTAACTCCAATGATTCTACAACTATTAGCTTAACATCAACTCTAATCACAGTTATGTTGGATAACTAGTAGGTTAAATACTGGATACAAATATTATCTTAACTCTAATGATTCTACAACTATTAGCTTAACTTCAACTCTGATCACTTAATTTTTAGTCCAATTTCATTTGGCATCTAGGAGTCTAGCTAATGTGAAGTCATGTAAAAGTCGAACTCCCAATAAAATCGTTCGAACTCCCAATAAACTCTTCCAAATTCCCAATAAATATTTGCATCTCGTAGTTGGGAATATAGCTAATATATAGTTCGTATTACATGTTTAGGATTTCCATAAAGATATAATTAGGTTTTTTATTATTTTAAAGGAGGTTAGAAGATAAATTGATACGTGTTTTGCATTCTGCCTTATAGTGCACTCAAGTGTAACAGAATAATGGTTGGGTTGTGGTACATACACTGAATGGAAAATTGGTGTAATGCAGAGCACAGATTTTGTCGCGTGGAAGCCTAGCGAAATACGGGTATCAGTATCATATATTTCCTTTTTATTTTCCAAAGTTACATGTTAACACCATTAAAATGTTCATAGTATGATGCATGATAGCACCCAGATGTAGAGCCCTAAAAACTCAAAGTGATTTTAATTAGGTGTCCTTCAATGGAAAATGGAATATGGTATCCTTCAATGGAATAACGTTACTTTAAACACAACTTTATGCTGATAATGTCAATGTAGTTAAATTATTTCGGATCAAAATTGGAATGATGTATTTTCTTGTTTATTTTTTTGTTATTTTTCCATGTTGAATTTTTAAATATATTCTTCATTTTTTTGCCTAATTAATTATAAATTGGAGACTTTATCTATTTTAGTATTGTGAACCTCAAACTTGGTAACTATGATCTCATATCTATGCTAAATAGACCTTTAGGCTTGATTAAAGTCTTACTAGAGCCATTAAAATTAGTTCTATTAAGAAATATGAAATATGAGTTGTGAGGTACAAGTCGCAACTACCGCTAACGTATATAGTAAATTGAAATGAATCTATCTACCATCCTATAATTAATTTTTTTGTTCCATCCGTGGATAGAAAATTCTCAATTTTGTGCTAATATTTAGATATACGATATCAACTATTATTACATTCGTATCTACATTCACACCATATGTTCTTATAATTAGTGATAGTTGACAAGTGATCTGTATGTGGCACTGGGTTGCCAATCCTAAGGAATAACGTTGTTTGAAATGAGTATTATTCTAGTTGAAAGAGATTGGAAGCAAATAGAGAATAGAGATTGTAAAGGGTCACTATTCAAATACCAATTTGTACCGCATGTTTGTTGCATTCCTTGCTATGTATTAGATATTGCATGCATGCAACATGCAACCCAGCACATGAGAATTCAAACATGAATCTAGTCGCAATAAGGGATTGATACACAAAAGTACAATTGAACTGAAATGTATAATAACACACCTGATTTAGATAGACTGCTTGAATATTGTTGTCTCCATCTTCGTATTCAATAAGGATAACGAACCAATAAGCACCAACACCTTTGTTAACGTGGACTGCAATATTCTTTCGTAGATATTCACAAGGAAAACTATAGATAACATAACATAAGGAGAAACACATGAATAATAAAATAACAAGAAACCTAGAATTCAACTCTGCAAAATTCCTCTTATTTACTTGATTGAGGTGTAGGAGTAGATACCTACCATTGGAACAAAATCAAAAAGACTCTAGTGTTGAGAAGAGTTGAAGCTGTACCAGGAGATTCCATGTTAGTGAAGGCAATACCCATCAAATCAAAATTCCTTTTTCCAATACTTGATTACATTCCACCGGGACATTCTTCTGTAATCACCACAGTCACCGCCTTTTGGGAACACGGGCTATTCTCTTTACACTTCACCTGCTTCAACACACCATACATTAATCATCTCATGGGCCATCAACAAGGCACCAAATTACTTTATTAAATCATATAAGGTAAATACCTTCTAGTATTCTCTTTATCCCTTCCCTCCTTTGAATAGGGTTGAACTTCCTGCACCTATTTTTTATTTAAAAGGGTTCTCTTTCACTAGGGTTCCATATCAACATGCACCACGTGTTACAAATAAAGAGTATAACTATAAATTCTTCACTAGTAATGTCATACGGTATTCTCATATATCATGATATTATTCAACAAATGAGATAAATTGTAAGTTAAATAAGTACCCCTGAGACTACACAGCTTATTTCCCTTACCATCGCTTCCATACTCCATTTGGACTTCCATACCATGTAGATGTGGATGGCTTCCAATCGTTCACTTCTTTTTCTAAGTTATGTTTTTCAAACTGGACACCATGAGCAATTTCACAACATATAAGCATTATGTTGCAAGCTTCAATTGCTACCACATAGGCAAAGTTGAGTATTGCCTTCCTCATTTTAGACAAAAGGCTAGACGACTCATATTAAGCTTATGATAAGCTCAAAAAAATTGCACCTTACAAATGTCGCAGAATGATACAATTTTATAGTAGCATAAGCACTGTATAGAATTGATCGATTTTTAAAATAGTCTACTATCAACTATTTTGTCTTTGCTACACGTTGATATTCTATTGGTGAAATCATTTATGTCACATCCCCACCCCTCTTCTCAACGGAGAGGACGTGACCATGATGATATCAACATGGAAAAACTAAGCCCCTTGAACACAATATAAAATGCAATGAAATAAACTACATATGACGATGTCTAATTCATTAAACAACAGAAGTAATACATGTCATTCACATCCAAGCATTCAACATGTTCATAGTAATTTATCAAACAAATACAGTTGCAAAGGTTAAACACAAGAAAATACTTATCTTGAGAAAGAGTTGTCCCACAACCAGCTATGTCGCTGCAACGTTCCACCCAACCATAGGACAGTGTGCTCATCAATCTCTTAGCAACACTGCCACCCCCGAGATGGGCATGATTTCCACAAGGAATAAGGGAACACTAGCAGGCTCACACATAGGCAAGGATACACAAAACTCAGCCAAGCTAACATAGTTGGATTTATCAGGCTATACAGGAGCTGGAAAGGATGACTGCTAAGCTAGTGATCTCAATCAAGAGTCATGGACACCTACACCAGATCTAGCCTGACTTATAAAACATACACACACCCAACACAAGGAAGCATCCCCTTCTCTACTACACAGTCCCTCAGGCCATGCCTTCCCTTCCATTGTTATTCAGGGTGTGTAAAGAATAAAGCTATCCCTCTAGCTCTGTCTGTGAGGTTCCTTCTTCCACTAGGTTTATCAAGCTAGCTCAGACCCCATTTTTGCTCCAAAAACAGCTCAAATCATAATATCAAATGCATACATAGGAAGACGCATAGTTCTGGATTGGGGAAAACTATTTGGAAACCAAAACAAATTACCAAGAAGGGTAAGAACAACCCCTAACAACAAATTTTATTTCCTAGGGACATTTTGGCCCTAATGTGGCCAAAACAGACTCAATCACCCAGAAAATCGTGGGTCTCTCCTCCCACACACTAGCTTCACCAAAAATGAATTTATGCTTGAATAAATTGCATAGAACGACTGCCCTCGTGAGGGGAAACATACATCAACCTAAAATGAGAGTAATCTCAACCACATGAGTGCATCCATCAATGTCTTCCTACGCATGAGCACCTAAGGAAATCTCCTGGGAATGAATGGTGAGTTGCAACTCCCTCCACAACTACCTCTGGACAACTCGTCTGCGTGAATGTGGAATGGGATTTCTTCCCACGTGAGGGAAATGAACGTGATCCCCCTCTTTGGGCATGCATGTGGTCAAGGAATGACAGCCCTGCTAGAACTAACGGTTTCCCATGTATACGCTCCTCAAGGAAATAACTTCCCAACCAACTCATGGGAATTAAATTGGTTGGTGAATAAGACATGGAAAGTAGTTTCCCACTCTCTTGGTTTCTTTTGCTGACATTTGTCTTTTTCCCATTGGCCCCAAAGGTTGAATATCCCCCCTCCTTATCCTTAGGAATCATGTCCCCATCTCATTATTGTTGCATTGACCTAACTAGTTGTGGGTATTTTATTTAATTTGCATATGTACATGGTGTCCATAATTATAATGTGCCTCGCTAGCACAAAATACCACCATCGTCGATTTTAATCGCCGAAACATAAAACGAGAAATCAATGGTAGGGATTTTTCCTTTATCTCCACACCATGATTAATTACAATATATACATCATATACATTTAATGCAGTCAGGGTCAAAACCGGTGTGTTACATTCCCCTCTCCCTTCAATAGCACTGTCCTCGGTGCTTTAAAAAACTAAACAAAAATGCTATACTGGCATCACCTCAGTGCTCCACAGAATTGAACAAAAATGGATGTTCCAATCATATGGAATCCTCCAGCTCCCACATAGACTCTTCAGGACCGTAGTGCTCCCATTTCACCTTTACCTAGCCTATGGTCCGATTCCGAAGCATTGTGACCTTCCTGTCAATGATGTGCATTGGCTTGATTTGGAACTCTCCCTCGGGTTCCACCTGAATCACATCCCAATTTATCACATGTTTAGGATCATGTACATATTTCTTAAGCAAAGAAACATGAAAAACATTATGAGCCCTAGTACTAGAAGGAAATGCAAGTCTATATGCAACTGGCCCTATTCTTTCAAGCACTTCAAATGGCCCACAATATCTAGGTGACAGCTTGGCACAACTTCCAAGCTTCAAGGAACTCTTTTTTTCCTTCACTCTAAGGTAAACATGATCCCCAACACTAAACCCTCTGTTCACCCTATGCTTATATGCATAGATTTTCTTCCTGTCCTGGGATACTTTCAGATTCTTCCTGATCTTTACAACTTCTTGCTCCATCTCCTTGAGCAATTATGGCCCAAGCACAATCCTATTCACTGGATTATCCTGCGTCACTGGTGTCCTACACCTTCTTCCATATAAAGCTTCATAGGGACTCATCCCCAAGGATGCTTGATGTCCATTGTTATAAGAAAACTCTACCAAGTGTAAGTAATATTTCCACTTGGTTGGTTTGACCATCACATACATGCGATGCATGTCTTCAAGCACTTGATTTACTCTCTATGTCTACCCATTAGTATGAGGATGGAAGGCAATGCTGAATTTCAACTTCGTACCCAAATCTGTAAACAAACCCTTCCAAAAATTGGAAGTGAACTTAACATCTCTGTTAGAGATTATTTCCTTAGGCAATCCATGCAATTTGAAAATCTCCTTCATGAGTATCTTTGCAATGTCATCACTCCTATGCATAGACTTAATAAGTATGAAATGTGTTTCCTTTTTCAACTTGTCCACCACAACCATGATAGAATCATGTTGTCTCCAAGTCATCGACAATCTTGTAATAAAATCCATGGAAATAACTTCCCATTTCCACTCTAGAAATGGAAAAGGCTGCAACAAACCTGCTGGGTGTTGATGCTCAACCTTCACCTACTGACATTTCATGCTCCTTGAAATATATTTAGCCATGTCCTTTTTGATTCTTGGCCAAAAGTACTGCTTTCTGGTTGTAGCAATTGTCTTCTGATATCCTGGGTGACCAGAATATGGAGCTTGGTGGATCTCATCCATAACCATTCTCCTCAAATTTGATACATTTGGAATATAGACTCTGTTCTTATAATTAAGAAGTCCATATTCTTCCAATTTATATCCCTCATACCTCTTCTCAAGAATTTTTTGCTGCAATCTGTCTTTTATCTGCTCGTACAATTCATCTCCAACAGTATGATTGACAATTTGTTGTCTCAAATCTTATTGGAAAATACTAAGAGATGCCACATGCATTTCCTGCACCTTCCTGCTGAGTGCATCAACTACCTTATTCTCTTTTCCTTTTATGTGTTTCATTTCATAATCAAACGCACATAAAAACTCCAGCCATCTCTCTTTCCTATCATTTAGAGTAGGTTGATCAAACAAATGCTTCAGACCACAATGGTCTATCCTTAGCTCAAATATTCTACCCATCAAGTCATGCCTCCACATATTGAGAGCATGTACCATGGCTGCAAGATCTAGATCATGAGTGGCATAGTTTCTCTCATGCTCCTTCAAATTTATTGACTCATAACATATCACATGTTTGTCTTGCATAAGGACTCCTTCAAGCCCTTGACCGCATGCATCAGTACAAACCACAAAATCATTTTTCGTGTTTACAATCTTCAAGAATGGTGCACTTGTGAGAATATTCTTCAACTACTGGAAGCTTTCTTCACACTTCGGTGTCCACTCAAACTTTATTCCCTTCTTTTGCAAAGAAGTGATTGGATGTGCAACCTTGGAGAATCCTTCAATGAATCTCCTCTAGTATCCTGCAAGCCCCATAAAAGATGTTACATTTGTCACATTTCTTGAAGTAGGCCAATTCATAATTCCCTCAATTTTCTCAGGGTCTACAGATATGCCCTCATCTAAGATAATGTGACCCAAATAATGAATCATATCTCTATACAAGTCACACTTTCTCAACTTTGCATACATCTTATGCTCCGTGAACAATTGCAATGTCAACCTCAAATGTTCTTCATGCTCTTCCTCATTCTTATAAAAGATAAGAATTTCATCAAGGAAAACAAGGACAAACTTGTCCAAATACCTACTGAAGACACTATTCATAAGGCACATAAATGTAGCTGGTGCATTTGTGAGACCAAATGGTACCACTATAAACTCATAGTGTCCATACCTTGTTCTGAAGACCATCTTATGAATTTCTTCGTCCTTGATTCTCACCTGGTGGTAACCATACCTTAAGTCAATCTTGGAAAATACCTTTTCTCCTCTCATTTGGTCAAAGAGGTCATCAATCCTATGAACATGATATTTGTTCTTCACAGTGACCTTGTTCAACTGCCTGTAATCAATACACAACCTGAGTGTACCATCTTTCTTCTTCACAAAAAGAACTAGTGCTCCCCAAGGAGCCACACTCGGCTTGATATAATTCTTCTCCAACAACGCTTGCAGTTGCATCTTCAACTCTAGCATTTCCGGTGTTCTCATCCTGTAGGGTGTCTTGGACACTGGTGCTGCTCCTGGCACAAGTTCAATTGTGAAATCAATGTCCCTCTTTGGAGGAAGCCCTAGAATCTCATCAGGAAACACATCCATGAATTCCTGCAACACATGAAAGTCTTCCAACCTAGGAGTTTCATTCTCTGTTGCCTCCAAAATATGAGCTACATACAATTGGAAACCTTTCCTATAGAACTTCTTCAATTGCATTGCTAAAATCTTCCTCACATAAATCACCTTTGGAATGCCTCTTACAACTCCTGGGTTCCCTTCTTCATCCATGCATTCAAAATTCTTATTATAATAGTCAATATTTACCCTGTGATATTCTAACCAATCCATCCCAATGAGAACATCATAGGAACCAAGTGGTAGAACATTCATATCTACACAAGTGACCAATCCATTCATAACCAATGGACATTTCTCTACCACTTCACTAACCTTTCTCTTAGTTCCAATGGCTAGCTGAACTAACCAAGATTTCTTATGCTTTACTTTCTTACAAGCACAAATCTCCACTACTCTAGGAGTAATGTAACTATGAGTTGAACCAGGGTCAATCAAAATAGAAACAGATTGCTCAACAATCTTTCCTGCAACTCCAACCACTATTGACTAATGATATTCCTGACAGTCCTCCAGTGATGCACAAATCCTAGGGATGACCCTTGCTACTTAACCCATTGTTTCTGCCTCTTGAATGTTGTAATATGGCCTTGCATTCTCATTCTCAAGTAGACAATTCCTGCACATGTGGGGTCCTCCACATTTCCAACATTGGAGTGGTCCCTTATTTTATTGTGGTTCTCTGGTATTTTCTCCCACCACTCTGGCTAGCTGCTTCTCAGCTTGGAATGGCTTCTTTTACTGATTCTTGAAGTTAGAAGGTTTCAAACCTGTATTCCTTTGGTCAGACTTCTCATTCTTTTTGTCCTTCCATGTCTTATGATAATTAGGTTTTCCTTTTCTTTTCTCATAGCAATACTTATCCTTCCTTATTTCTTCTTCCATAGTTCTAGGTTCATAAAACTCAGTTCTATCTTTGTAAGAATGAGGCAATCCACTCATAAAACGTTGGATCTTCACATTTTCATCTTTGATGTACCTGACATAACTCAATAGTTCCAAGAAATTATTTGCATATTCTTCCATGGTCTGCTGTCCTAGTCTCAGCTCATGGAATTCCTTGATCTTATCATCATAGTACCGGTCAGAGAGGTACTTCTTCTTGAAATACTTCTAGAACTGCTTCCATACAATCTTCCTTTCATTGATCTTCTTTACTTACCTGAAGTGCTCCCACCATATGGATGATCTTCGAGTCAAATTGAATATGGCTGCCTTAGCCTTCATATTTCTAGAGTAGTCTTGGACTTGGAAATATTTTATCATCCCAAGAAGCTAAGCTTTAGCTTCCTGACCATTCTTTATCTCACCATTAAAGGTAGGAGGCCTTGCCTTCTTAAATTCCTCATGTGAATGGTTCTTGTAACGCCTCTTCCTCTCATTCCAGTGAGATGAAGAGCTTGAGTCCCCAGTGGATCCTTCAAATTTAGATGACTCACTAGGACATCTTTTCCTTCTTCTAGTGCTGCCCTTACTACCTTTTGGTCTTACTGTCCGGTCCCCAAAGTTCATCTGCCTCTGGATATCTGTCAAACTTTGCAGCATGGCTGCATTTAGCTGATTCTGCTCCTCTTGAGCCTTAACAACAAATCTTTCATTATCTGCCCTATCACTTTGCATCTACACCCTTAGGATTCTCATGGTGGCTTCAAAATCTGGGGGAGTATCTTGAAATCTTCTCCCATTAGACTCTGTCTCAGCATTTCCAAATCAAACATTTCCCTCCATAGCATCTTCCTCGTATTCATTGGGGTTCTTTGCATCATCATACATGTCGTAGGTTTTCATGGCCGAACTAGAACCTAATCTTTGCAATCTGCACTATGTGGAATGCTTCTCTTTAAAGGTGACTATAATTTTGCAAAATGTGTTAATAAAAAAAATTTGTTAGCTACATAACATTCATATGAATTCATAATTACTTACCTTCATCTGAAAAAATATCATATTGACAACTTTCTCAAAAAAGACTTTTCTTTCACAATAACGACTATCTAAAGGGGACGACAGGGGTCATGGGGGCTTGCCCCCTCATTTCTATTTTTATAAATACTTTGTTTTCATGCAATCTGGTGCACAAACCTGCTTCCATTTTTCCATTTTTTTGACCCTGCAGATCGCACTAAAAAACCTACTAAAAATCCATGTTTCGAATAAAATTTCATTTTCCTTCCGACGTCTCCTTTTGTTACATCGGAAATATTTTCGACTTTCACCCGCTGCATCGGAAGAATTTTTTATTTTCACCCACTGCGGACCTTCCGTCAATGTGGAAAAATTCTTGACTTCCATCCGCCGCGTCGGATAAGTCTTCTCCTTCCATTCGCCGCGTTGCGGCTCCATTTTTTCTTTTTGTCCACCATCATCGCGGCTCCATCTTCTTCTCCCTTCCACCACCATTGTGGCTCATTCTTCCTTTTATTTTTTCCGCTTAGTTGACTCTTTCTTCCTTTTCTTTCGCCGCATCGTCGACTATTTATTCTTCTTTCTTTTGTTGCCATCGACCTTTCTTCTTCTCTCTTCCACCACCATCCACGCTTTATTCTTCTCTCACCCGCCTCCATTGTAGCTCAATCTCCTTCTCCTTTCCACCGTGCATCGCCTCGACCTTGTTGAAGCTCATCGGCTCCTTCCTAAATAGTCATCTATCGTGTTGCGGCTCGATCTTCCGCTTCCTTCCACCGTCTTTGCGGCTTTGTCTTCCACTTCCTTCTGCCGAAGGCTCCACTGTAGCAGAAAGAACTTTGATAATCGTACACCTTCAGAAATTATGGTCGTTGATGCATTCTTGGCAACCCAGTCGCCACTGTGGATAGCTTCCTGCTTTCCATCTGACCGAACAAAACTTCAGAAATTTTTTGAAATTTGTTTTTCTGTGTTGGGAAACTTTCCCCACTGTTGGTGAAATTTTCGGAAGCTCCATCCGCTGTGTTGAGGAAAACCTAACAACACATCCGCCAAATTTGCTCAGATCTTGGGAACCCAACCACCATTGCAGCTCCCTTGAGACAACATAGTCATGACTATGGCTTGCTTTAGACAACACAGCTGCCACTGCGGCTCATCTTTGGATTTCTTAGCCGTCACACAAGAAGAAGAATGTTCAACACTTAGAAAAATTTTGGAAAATTTTTCTACTGACCACAGAGGTAATTCTACCCTATGTTGGCTGCTCTTCTTGGCCCATTGAGACCCGATTTTGCAACCAAGTGGCTCTAATACCACACTGTCACGTCCCCACCCCTCTTCTCGCCGGAGAGAATGTGACCATGATGCTATCAACCTGGGCAAACTAAGCCCCATGAACACAATATAAAATGAAATGAAATAAACTACATATGCAGATGTCTAATTCATTAAACAGCGGAAGCAATACATGTCATTCACATCCAAGCATTCAACATGTTCATAGTAATTTATCAAACAAATATAGCTGCAAAGGTTAAACACAAGAAAATACTTATCTTGAGAAAGACTTGTCCCGCAACCAACTGTTAACACCGCTGCAATCTTCCACCCAACCATAGGCCAGTGTGCTCATCAATATCAAATCAACATTACCACCCTCGAGCTAAGCATGATTTTCACAAGGAATAAGGGAACACTAGAAGGCTCACACATAGCGAAGGATACACAAAACTTAGCCAAGCCAACATAGTTGGGTTTATCAGGCTATACAGGAGCTGGAAAGGATGACTGTTAAGCTAGTGAGCTCAGTCAAGAGTCATGGACACCTACACCAAATCTAGCCTGACTTCTAGAACATCAACACACCCAACACAAGGAAGAATTCCCTTCTCTGCTACAGAGTCCCTTAGGCCATGCCTTCCCTTCCAGTGCTATTCAGGGTGTTCAAAGAAAAAATCCATCCCTCTAGCTCTGTCTGTGAGGTTCCTTCTTCCACTAGGTTTATTAAGCTAGCTTAGACCACATTTCTACTCCAAAAACAAATCAAATCAGAACAATAGAGGCATGCACAGCAAGATACACAGTTCTGGATTGGTAAAAACAGTTTGGCGACCAAAACAAATTACCAAGAAGGGTAAGAATAGCCCTTAACAAAAATCTTGATTTCCCAGGGACATTTTGGCCCTAACGTGGCCAAAACGGACTCAATCACCCAGAAACTCATGGATCTCTCCTCCCACACATTGGTTGTTGATGTAATTGTAACTTCGGAATATATTCACTTGTATTTCTTATCTATTGTAACCCGGTGTTTATTCCGGGATGTACTTGCGTCATGTCATGCCCCAATGTTCCGATTGGGAAGATCTATTATTGAAACAAGTCATATCAAGTCATTGTAGGTAACCCTCCTATTGTCTAATGGTTAAAGTCCCTGCAATTTCGGGGCACTAGGGTTAGTAGAATCTCTTGGAGAGGTCAGCCCTAGTAGGGTTTTAGTCATGTCGGGATTAGTATAAATAGAGAGCTGGACTCTCTATTTAGCATACATCACATACACACTCAAGTGTAGCGCATAGTTGAGGAAAGAGAAGACACTGGGGCTAGACAAGAAGGTTACTACTGTCAAGAGATGACTTACTGTTTTGGGATTTTTACTTTGGTGCTGATTCTATCTCTGAGGAAGTTGTGGGGTTTTCTCCATTTATGGTTTCCCCGAGGAAAAACACTGTGTTCATTGTCTCTTGTGTTTAATTGTTGTTCTTGTTGTTCTCTCAGTTAAAGATCCTAATGTTATGCTAGCTTAATGTTGAAAAACTAACATGGTATCAGAGCTAACCTGAGAAGAAGACACTCTGCAGCTGTGGAAACTAGGGCTTCCTATTTTGTGTATCTCTCTCCACATATTTTCAGCAAAGTGGAGTGGAATAAATATCCTCCCTAGGGAACATCTTTCTGTCAAAGCAGAATCCAATTCTGAGGTTTTTCAGTTTTGGACCCGACACTGCTGCCGAAAATTAGGGCTTTTCACAGAAGAGGAATTTTTTAGTGAGCCCAGGCCTGGATTGATCTCCTCCCTAAAATTGAATTTAGCAATAAAATTCAAAGCAATTGGTTGGACAGAACTTCAGAAAAGAAAAACCCTAATTTGCTCCTAAACCAGCTCTGTAGGATTTTTAGCTCCAAATCCAAATCAGACATTTTAACCTGGTAAGATCTAAATATTTTGTATTTCCATTTGAGGTTCTCAGTTAAGATGTCTCATCATACCAAGCTTGATGAAAATCTTGAGGGAGCTGATAACTTTCGAGCTTGGAAGTATAGGATCTCCCTGGTCCTGGAAGAAAATGAGTTGGACTCCTATATCAGTGAGGAGGTTCCAGTTCCAGAGGGAGATGAGGCAAAGGCCTTACATATGAAGAAATTGGTTATGGAAAAGAGAATCATTGTTGATTCTATCAAAGACCACCTCATCCCATAGGTGTCCTCTCTTAAGACACCTAAAGCTGTGTTTGATGCCCTAACCAAACTATTTGAAGGGAAGAACATCAATCGGAAGATGACTCTAAGGAACCAGTTGAAGAATGTAAAGATAGAGAATGCTGAGACCATACAGTCTTACTTCAGAAGGCTCTCCTAGATCAAAGAACAACTAGAAGCTGTAGATGAAGAAGTGGAGAATGCAGAAATTGTGATGACAACACTGAATGTCCTTCCTAGGTCATGGGATTCTTTCATCCAAGGAATCTGTGCTAGAAAGAAGTTGGTCAAGTTTAGCAGACTATGGGAAGAATTCTCTCAAGAAGAATCTCGGATATCAGCTTGATAAGAGAAGATGGGAAGTGAAGATCAAGCTATCACAGTTCACTTTAAGAAAAGCAGAAGAAACTCTCATCACTCTAGAGGTAATAAATTTTACCATAAAGATAACATTAGAAAGGCCCTATCTAGATTGAGATGTTATACATGTGATGAAAGAGGACACTTTGCAAAATACTGTCCTAAAAACAAAGTTCACTCTCATAAGAAGGAGGGAAACAAAAGAATACATCATGCTCATGTTAGTTTTTCAACATTAAGCCAGCATTATTAGGATCTTTAACTGAGAGAATAACAAGTACAGTAATCAAACACAAGAGACAATGAACACAATGTTTTTCCTCAGGGAAACCATAAAGGAGAAAACCCCACAACTTCCTCAGAGATAGAATCAGCACCAAAACAGTAAAATCCCCAAAACAGTAAGTGATCTCCCGACAGCAGTAATCTTCTTCTTGTCTAACCCTAGTGTCTTCTCCTTCCTCAACTATGCGCTACACTTGAGTGTGGATGAGTTGTGTGATAAATAGAGACTCTGGTTCTTTATTTATACTAATCTTGACATGACTAAAACCCTACCAGGGCCGACCTCTACTAGGAGATTCTAATAACCCTAGTGCCCCAGAACTGCGAGGACTTTAACCCTTAGACAATCAGAGGGTTACCCACTATGACTTGGCATGACTTAGTTACATAATTGATCCTCCCAATCGAAACATCGGGGCATGACAACATGACTCAATTACATTATAGATACATCCTGGAATAAACATCGGGTTAAAATACATAAGATACATAGATGAATACATTTCGAAGTTACAAATACATCAACACTCCCTCTTAACTAGGAAGGTATTCTTTCGACACAATTTTCAGCACCGGTCTTCTTCTCTGTATCAACTGGATCATCTTGTCATCTGCATCTCAAGTCTTCTGAGTCTTCAAGTCATCTTCATTCTTTGAATCTCAATCATCCCTCGATCTGGATCATCATGGGACATCATCACTGGATCTAGATCATCACTCGATCTGGATCATCACTGGTCATCATCATTGGATCTAGATCATCACTCAATCTAGATCATCACTGGGCATCATCATTGGATCTGGATCATCACTTGATCTAGATCATCACTGATGGATCATCATCACTGGATCTCGATCATCACTCGATCCGGATCATCACTGCTGGATCATCATCACTGGATCTTGATCATCACTCGATTTGGATCATCACTTGAAATCATCATCACGGGTGCTATCTCATGATTCTTGTCGTCACAGGAAGTTCTATAGAGCCATCCCTTTTTCATGCTGGTTGTAGGCATAGCCTCCATGTAGGTCTTCTTCAGCGCTTATATCCGACACTAAGTTAGCCTGCCCATCACTTACATCTGACCTACTCGTCAAAAAGGCATGCCCAGCACTCACATCTGATCATGTAGGAACCAATCCTATAATCATATCAGAAAGGCCGAGCACTCACATTCACCAGCATGATAGGAACTCAAACTACTATCATCTATGAAAAGGCTCAGCACTTACAACCACCAACATGATAGGAACCCAAACTACTATCATATGTGGAAAGGCACAACACTCACATCCACCAGCATGGTAGGAACTCAAACTACTACCATCTGTGGAAAGGCTCAGCACTTACAATCACCAGCATGGTCGGAACTCAAACTACTACCATCTGTGAAAAGGCACAACACTTACAGTCACCAGCATGATAGGAACTCAAACTACTATCATCTGTGAAAAGGATCAACACTTACAACCACCAGCATGATAGGAACCCAAACTAATATCATCTATGGAAAGGCCACTACACTTACATCTGATCATGTGGGAACAAATCCCTCAGTCACATTAGAATGGCTCTCAGTCCTAGACTGAGGATCCCTGGTACCTCACCAGGTAGCTCTATTCAAAGAATGGAGGTAACCCTTATATCTGACACTAGGTCAGAATGGATTAGTACTCATATCTTACATGGGAGGAACCTAATCCTTTAGCCATGATAGAATGGACTCATCGCTTACATCTGATCAAGTGGGAACACATCCCTATATCACATCAAAATGGTCATGCACTCATATATGATCATGTGAGAGAACATCTCACGGTCATATTAGAACGGCCCTCAGTCCTAGACTGAGTTTTCCTTGTACCTCACCAGGTAGCTCCATTCCCAGAATGGAAATAACCCTTATATCTGATCATGTAGGAACCAATCCTACAGTCATATCAGAATGGATTAGCACTCATATCTCTTATGGAAGGAACCAATCCTCTCACCATGACAGAATGGATCATCCCTTACATCCGACCTGCTCATCAGAATGGCTATGGATCTCAACACTCATATCTGTCATGGAAGGAACCAATCGTATCACCATGACAGAATGGCTCAGCCCTTACATCTGACCATGGAAGGAACCAATCCTCTCACCATGTCAGAATGGCTATGGGACTCATCACTTTACCTTGGAGGAAACCTCGATCTAGAGAACACCAAGCTTCTCCCTGAAGTACTCGAACTTCACTCTAGCCAATGGCTTCATCAATACATCAGCTATCTATTCCTCCGTCGCAACATACTGGAGCTTCACTGCTCCCTTTTGCACCATATCCATGATATAGTGATACTTGATCTCGATATGCTTCGACTTGTCATGGAACACTAGATTCTCTGACAACTTCATGCAACTCTGGTTGTCACAATGTATACAAGTAGCATCCAACTGGAGATTGAATAAATCAAACAGTAACTTCCACATCCATACTACTTCACAACTAGCTGAACAAGCTGCGACATACTCTGCTTCAGCTGTACTCAGTGCCACACAGGATTGTTTCCTGCTAAACCAAGAGATCACACCTGATCCCATACTGAAGCAACATCTTGAAGTGCTCTTCCTGTCGATGGCACTGCCTTCCCAATCTGAATCAACATAACCCTCCATGTTAATCTTCTAATTCACATCATACTTGAGCCCATAGTCAACTATACCCTTTAAGTACCTCAGAATATGCTTTGCAGCAATCAAGTGAACATTTCTCGGATCTGTCAAGAACTGGCTCAAGGTGTTCATAGCAATGCAAATGTCTGGTCTTGTGTTCATCAGGTACATCAATGACCCAATCATTTGATGATACATCATAGCATCAACCGACTCTGATGAAGCATCACTCAATAGCTTCAGGTTTGATGCCATAGGTGTGGCCATAGTTTTGCAGTCCGTCATCCCAAACCTCTTCAGGATCTCTACTGCATACTTTCCTTGTCCAAGGAAGATTCCATCCGTGCTATGCCACACCTCCATACCTAGAAAATAATGCATCATACCCAATTCCTTCATCTCAAACTTAGCAACAAGCTTTCTCTTTGTATCAACAATCAACCCATCCATACCTGTCTCAAATAGATCATCTACATATAGTAGAAGCATCACTGGGTTGCCATCTTCAACCTTGTAGTAAAGGTTGGAATATGATTTACTCTTGGTAAAGCCCAAACTGGATAGAAAACTGTCAATTTTGTCGTACTAGGTCCTGGGTTCCTATTTCAAACCATACATGGCTTTCTTCAATCTACATACATGAGACTCTCTGTCATGTGTCTCAAAACCGAGTGGTTGGTCTACATACACTTCCTCTTCTACTACACCATTCAAGAAGGCAGTCTTGACATCCATCTGGTGTATCTTCCATTTCATCACTGCAACCAGAGCAAGTACTGATCTAATGGAAGTGTATTTGGCTACAGGTGCAAAGGTTTCTTCATAGTCTATTCCTTCTTTCTGAGAGAAACCCCGAGCCACAAATATTTCTTTATATTTTTCAATGCTACCGTTTGTAGCATGCTTAATCTTATAGATCCATTTGGAAGTTACAACTGACTTCTCTTCTGGTCTTGGGGCAACATCCCACACATCATTCTTCATGATCGATTGATATTCTTCGATCATAGCATCCTTCCATTCTTTCCGTTCTGTCGCTTCTTCATAGCTGGAAGGTTCTTTATCAATGACATCACATAGTAAAGCTACATACCCGGAGCATGAACTGGTCCTCTTTCTTTCTCTGTGAATCTCTTCTGGAGCACCATATCTTTTTACACCTTTGATAAGTTCTTGTACCCAAGCAGGTTTCCTCTTATGAGGATTCTTCTCCAGAGGTGGATCTACATGTCTTTGTGGTTCTTCAAATTCTCTATCTTCTTCTTGAGCTTCTTCATCCATGGTTGTATCATGAATTCTGGGTGCTTCTGCTTCTTCAGGTTCTTTAGCAGGTATCTTTCTGGATTTGTTGTAAGCTATGTCTTCATCAAATGTCACATCCCTGTTGATGTCAATCTTCTTGTATCCTGGGAAATAGATTCTTTAAGCCTTCGAGCTTTCAGAGTATCACACGAATATACCCTTCTTTCCTGAAGGATCTAATTTTGTCCTTTTCTCCTTTGGGATGTGTATGTACAAAGGATAGCCGAATATTCTGAGATGGTTGACTTCTGGTTTCTTGCCGAAGAAGAATTCTTCAGGAGTCTTGTTCTCGAGTACTCTATGTGGAGTATGGTTCTGTACATACACCGTTGTTCTGGCAGCTTCCGCCCAAAGATGCATAAGAAGATCTTGATCATGAAGCATTGCTCTTGCAGCTTCCATGATAGTTCTATTCTTCCTTTCTGCAACCCCATTGTGTTGTGGATTATAAGGAGTGGACAACTCCCTCTTAATCCCTGAGTCTTTGCATAACCTCTTGAATTCATTTGAAGTGAATTCTCCACCATTGTCTGATCTAAAAGTCTTGATCTTCCTTTCAGTCTGGTTCTCTATCAAGGCTTTGAATTCCTTGAATTTACTGAATACTTCGTCTTTGTTCTTCATGAAGTAAACCCATGTCTTCCTAGAATAATCATCAATAAAAGAAACATAATATGCATACCCGCTTAGTGAGCTTGATGACATAGGACCACATACATCGGAGTGGATGATTTCCAAGATTCATTTTGCTTTGCTTTCACTACTTGGAAATGTCTTCTTTGTGTTCTTTCCCTTCGCACATCCTTTGCAGACCCCATCATGTTTTGCTTGGATTTCTAGAATACCTTCAACAGCTTTGCTTGCAATAGGTAGTGCTCTGTAATGCACATGTGCAATCCTTCTATGCCAAAGTTCATTTGGCTCTACTGAGTCATGAACCAATGCTTATTCTGGATGGCCCTTCAATTTGTACAATCCTCCTCCTTGTTCTCCAATCACTACCGCATCATCGATACTCTTTCCTCTAGGCCACATAATGACTTGACCATCTATGAATGCAACCCTCATTCCTTTTGCATCCAATGCTGATATGGAGAGAAGGTTCTTCTTGAGTCCTGGTACAAACAATACTTCCTTCATTGTTAGAGACTTACCAGAGTCTAGTTTATATGAAGATCCCCCACTACTTTTTATTGGATATTGGTAGTCATCTCCTAGTTTCACCTTGTGAGGTGATTCATGTTCTGATAATCTTACAAAGGATTCCTTGAATCCAGTCATATGTTTGGAAGCCCCACTGTCTATAAGCCAATCATCACTACCATGAGTAATGTTACCTGTGAGACCGGAAATCAAAACATATTCATCCTCGCTTGAAGAATTTTCACTTTCATATCTGGATCTCTTCTTGGATGGTTCATCATCATCTGGAGCATGAGCATGATGTCTTCTTTTGTTCCCCTTCTTCTTATGAGAGTCGTTCTTGTTCTTAGGATAGTCTTTTGCAAAGTGTCATTTTTCATCACATGTATAACATCTCAATCTAGATAGGTCCTTTCTATTGTTATCCTTAGAATGAGAGTTCTTACCTTTGGAGTAATGAGGATTTCTTCTTCCCCTCTTGGAGTGAATTGTGAGGGCTTGATCTTCACTTCCCATCTTCTCTTCTCGGGCTGCTATCCAAGATTCTTCTTGAGAGCATTCTTCCCACAGTCTGTTGAACTTGACTAACTTCTTTCTTGTACAGATTCTTTGGATGAAAGAATCCCATGACCTAGGAAGGCCATTTAAAGTAGTCATCACAATCTCTGCATTTTCCACTTCTTCATCAACAGCTTCTAATAGTTCCTTGATATGAGAAACCCTTTTGAAGTAGGACTGGATAGTCTCTGCATTCTGAATCTTCACATTCTTCAGTTGATTCCTTAGATTCATCTTCCAGTTTATGTTCTTCCCTTCAAACAATTTGATTAGGGCATCAAACATAGCTTTAGGTGTCTTGAGAGAGGACACCTGTGGGATAAGGTGATCCTTGATAGAATCAGCAATGATCCTCTTTGCCATAACCATCTTCTTCTTATGTAAGACCTTTTCCTCATCTCCCCCTGGAACTGGAACCTCCTCATGGATGTAGGAGTCTAATTCATTTTCTTCCAGGACCAGGGAGATCCTATACTTCTAGGCTCGGAAGTTATCAGCTCCCTCAATATTTTCATCAAGCTTGTTATGATGAGACATCTTAAACTGAGAATCTCAAATGGAAATACAAAATATTTTTGGATCTTACCAGGTCAAGATGTCGGATCTAAAACTTGAGCTGAAATCCTGCAGAGCTGGTTCAGGAGCAAATTAGGGTTTTTCTTTTCCGGAGTTCTGTCCACCCAAATGCCTTGAAATTTGTCATTAACTTCGATTTTGGGGAGGAGATCAATCCAGGCCTAGGCTCACTGAAAAATTCCTCTTCTGTGAAAATCCCTAATTTTCGGTAGCAGTGTCGGGTCCAAAACTGAAAAACATCAGAATTGGATTCTGCTTCGACAGAAAGATGCGCCCTAATGAGGAGAGTTATTCCACCTTAATTTTGCTGAAAATCTGTGGAGGAAGATCCACAAACTAGGAAGCCCTAGTTCTCGCAGCTGCACAGTGTCTTCTTCTCAGGTTAGCTCTGATACCATGTTAGTTTTTCAACATTAAGCTAGCATTATTGGGATATTTAACTGAGAGAATAATAAGTACAGCAATCAAACACAAGAGACAATGAACACAATCTTTTTCCTCAGGGAAACCATAAAGGAGAAAACCCCACAACTTCCTCAAAGATAGAATCAACACCAAAATAGTAAAATCCCCAAAAAAGTAAGTGATCTCTTAACAGCAGTAATCTTCTTCTTGTCTAGCCCTAGTGTCTTCTCCTTCCTCAATTATGCACTACACTTGAGTGTGGATGAGTTGTGTGATAAATAGAGACTCTAGTTCTCTATTTATACTAATCCCGACATGACTAAAACCCTACCAGGGCCGACCTCTACTAGAAGAGTCTAATAAACCTAGTGCCCTGGAACTGTGGGGACTTTAACCCTTAGACAATTGGAGGGTTACCCACTATGACTTGATATGACTTGTTTACATAATTGATCCTCCCGATCGGAACATCGTTGCATGACAATATGACTCAATTACATTATAGATACATCTTAGAATAAACATTGGATTACAATACATAAGATACATAAATGAATACATTCCGAAGTTACAAATACATAAACAGCTTATGATGCAGAGGATGATGAACCTTCCAAGAAGAAAACCAGATATGAAAGTGAAGATTCTTCCAGTGACGATGGATATGTTTTGATTTCTGCTCTTACGGGAAACATTACTCATGGAAGCACTGATTGGCTTAAAGACAATGGAGCTTCCAAGAATATGACAGGATTTAAGGAATCCTTTGTGAAACTTTCAGAACATGAATCACCTCACAAGGTAAAGCTAGGAGATGATTACCAGTATCCAATAAAAGGTAGTGGGGAATCATCCTACAAACTAGACTCTGGAAAGTCTATGACAATGAAAGAAGTATCGTTTGTTCCAGGACTCAAGAAGAACCTTCTCTCCATATCTGCATTAGATGCAAAAGGAATGAGGGTTTCATTCATAGATGGTCAAGTCATCATGTGGCCAAAAGGAAAGACTATCGATGATGTAGTAGTGATTGGAGAAGAAGAAGGAGATTTGTACAAATTGAAAGGCCATCCAAAACAAGCATTGGTCCATGACATAGTAGAGCCAAATGAACTTTGGCATAGAAGGCGTGCACATGTGCATTACAGATCACTACCTATTGCAAGCAAAGCTGCTGAAGGTCTTCTAGAAATCCAAGCAAAACATGATGGAGTCTGCAAAGGATGTGCGAAAGGAAAGAATACAAAGAAGACATTTCCAAGCAGCGAATGCAAAGCAAAGGGAATCCTAGAAATCATCCACTCCGATGTATGCGGTCCTATGTAATCAACCTCACTAAGCGGGTATGCATATTATGTTTCTTTTATTGATGATTTTTCTAGGAAGACATGGGTTTACTTCATGAAGAACAAAGACGAAGTATTCAGCAAGTTCAAGGAATTCAAAGCCTTGATCGAGAATCACATTGAAAAGAATATCAAAACCTTTCGGTCAGACAATGGTGGAGAATTCACTTCAAATGAATTCAAAGAGCTATGTAAAGAATCAGGGATTAAGAGGGAGTTATCCAATCCTTATAATCCACAACAGAATGGGATTGCGGAACGGAAGAATAGAACTATCATGGAAGCTACAAGAGTTATGCTTCATGATCAAGATCTTCCTATGCATCTTTCGGAAGCTGCCAAAACAGCGGTGTATGTACAGAACCGTACTCCACATAGAGTACTCAAGAACAAGACTCCTAAAGAAGTCTTCTCTGGAAAGAGACCAGAAGTCAGCCATCTCAGAATATTTGGTTGTCATGTATACATACACATTCCAAGAGAGAAGAGAACAAAATTAGATCCTTCAGCAAAGAAGGGTATATTTGTGGGATACTCTAAAAGCTTGAAGGCTTACAGAATATACTTCCTAGGATTCAAGAAGATTGACATCAGCAGGGATGTGACATTTGATGAAGACACAGCTTACAACAAATCCAAAAAGAAACCTGCTAAAGAACCTGAAGAATCAGATGCACCCAAAATTCATGATACAACCATGAACGAAGAAAATCAAGAAGAAGATCGAGAATTTGAAGAACCACAAAGACCTGTAGATCCACCTCAGGAGAAGAATCCTCACAAGAGGAAACCTTCTTGGGTATGTGAAATTATCCAAGGTGAGGAAAGATATGGGGCTCCAGAAGAGAATCACAGAGAAAGAAAGTCGGACCAGATCCTGCTCCGGGTATGTAGCATTACTATGTGATTTCATTGATAAAGAACCTTCCAGTTATGAAGAAGCGGTAGAACGGAAAGAATGGAAGGATGGTATGATCAAAGAATATCAATCGATCATGAAGAATGATGTTTGGGATGTTGTCCCAAGACTAAAAGGGAAGTCACTTGTGAATTCCAAATGGATCTACAAGATCAAGCATGCTGCAGACGGTAGCATTGAAAAGTATAAGGCAAGATTTGTGGCTCGGGGTTTCTCTCAAAAAGAAGGAATATATTACGAAGAAACCTTTGCACCTGTAGCCAGATACACTTCCATTAGATTAGTACTAGCTCTGGCTGCAGTGATGAAATGGAAGATACACTAGATGGATGTCAAGACTGCTTTCTTCAATGGTGTAGTGGAAGAGGAAGTGTATGTAGAACAGCCACTCGGTTTTGAGACACATGATAGGGAGTCTCATGCGTGTAGATTGAAGAAATCCCTATACGGTTTGAAACAGGGACCTAGGACATGGTACGACATAATTGACAACTTTCTATCTAGTTTGGGCTTTACCAAAAGTAAAGCAGATTCCAACCTTTACTACAAGGTTGAAGATGGAAACCCAGTGATGCTCCTACTATATGTAGATGACATGTTTGTGACAAGTACAGATGGGTTGATTGCTGATACAAAGAGAAATCTTGCTGCCGAGTTCGAAATGAAGGACTTGGGTATGCTGCATTATTTTCTAGGTATGGAGGTGTGGCAGAATACAGATGGAATCTTCCTTGGACAAGGGAAGTATGCAGTAGAGATCCTGAAGAGGTTTGGGATGATGGACTACAAGGCTATGGCCACACCTATGGCATCGAACCTGAAGCTATTGAGCAATGCTTCATCAGAGTCAGTTGATACTATGATGTATCATCAGATGATTGGGTCCTTAATGTATCTGACCAACACGAGACCAGATATTTGCTTTGCTATGAATACCTTGAGCCAGTTCTTGACAGATCCGAGAAATGTTCACTTGATTGCTGCAAAGCAAATTTTGAGGTACCTGAGGGGTACAATTTATTATGGACTCAAGTACGATGCGAATCAAAAGATTAACCTCGAGGGTTATGCTGATTCAGATTGGGCAAGTAGTGCCTTCGATAGGAAGAGCACTTCAGGGTGTTGCTTCACTATGGGATAAGATGTGATCTATTGGTTTAGCAAGAAGCAATCCTATATGGCACTTAGTACAGCTGAAGCAGAGTATGTCATAGTTTGTTCAGCTAGTTGTGAGGCAGTGTGGCCGTGGAAGCTACTGTCTGATTCATTTGATCTCCAGTTGGATGCTACTTGTATACATTGTGACAACGAGAGTTGCGTGAAGTTGTTATAGAATCTAGTGTTCCATGACAAGTCAAAGCATATTGAGATCAAGTATCACTATATCAGGGATATGGTGCAGAGAGGAGTAGTGAAGCTCCAGTATGTTGCGACAGAGGAACAGATAGCTGATGTGTTGACGAAGCCACTAGCTAGGGTGAAGTTTGAGTACTTCAGGGGGAAGCTTGGTGTTCTCCAGATCGAGGTTTCCTCCAAGGGAAAATGATGAGACTCATAGCCATTCTGACATGGTGAGAGGATTGGTTCCTTCCATGGTCAGATGTAAGGGCTGAGCCATTCTATCATGGTGAGAGGGTTGGTTCCTTCCATGTCAGATATGAATGCTAAATCCGTGACCCATTATAACGAGTAGGTCAGATATAAGGGCTGAGCCATTCTGTCATGGTGAGAGGATTGGTTTCTTCCATGTCAGATATGAATGTTGAGCCATTCTGATATGACTATAGGATTGGTTCCTAGATGATTAGATATAAGGGCTATTTCCATTCTTGGAATGGAGCTGCCTGGTGAGGTACCAGGAATACTTGGTCTAGGACTGAGAGCCATTCTGATATGACTGTAGGATGTGTTCCTACATGATCAGATGTGAGTGCATGGCCATTTTGATGTGATTAAGGGATGTGTTCCCACTTGATCAAATATAAGGGCTATTGCCATTCTTTGAATGGAGATACCTGGTGAGGTACCAGGAACCCTCAACCTGGGGTTGAGAGCCTTTCCATCATGGTTGTAGGATGTGTTCCCGCATGGGTGGATGTAAGTGCAGAGCACTTTCATCATGGTTGCAGGATGTGTTCCCGCATGGGCAGATGTAAGTGCAGAGCCCTTCCATCATGGTTGTAGGATGTGTTCTCGCATGGGTGGTTGTAAGTGCAGAGCTCTTTCATCATGGTTGCAGGATGTGTTCCCGCATTGGTGAAAGAGCAGAGCCTTTTTAGCATGGTTGCAGGATGTGTTCCCGCATGGCTAAATGTGAGTGTTGGGCCTTTCTGATGTGATTATAGGATTGGTTCCTACATGATCAGATGTGAGTGTTGGGTGTGCCTTTCTGAAGAGTAAGTCAGAAGTAAGTGCTCGGCGGGCCATTCTGACTTGGTGTCAGATATAAGTGCTGAAGAAAGACCTACATGGAGGCTAGGCCTACAACCAGCATGAAAAAGGGCTGGCTCTGTAGAACTTCCTGTGACGAGAAGAATCATGAGATAGCACCCGTGATGATCCAGTGATGATGATCAAGTAGTGATGATCCATATCGAGTGATGATCCAGATCTAGTGATGACATGTCCAGTAATGATCCAGATCGAGTGATGATCCAGATCCAGTGATGATGTCCAGTGATGATCCAAATCCAGTGATGATGTCCAGTGATGATCTAGATCTAAAGATGAAGATGACCTAAAGATGAAGATGACTTGAAGACAAAGAAGACTTGAAGATATAGATGACGAGATGATCCAGAGAAGAAGACCAATGATGAAAATTGTGTCGAGAGAATATCTTCCTAGTTAAGAGGGAGTGTTGATGTAATTGTAACTTCGAAATGTATTCACTTGTATTTCTTATCTATTGTAACGAGATGTTTATTCCGGGATGTAGTTGTGTTATGTCATGCCCCAATGTTCCAATTGGGAAGATCTATTATGTAAACAAGTCATGTTAAGTCATTTTGGGTAACCCTCCTATTGTCTAAGGGTTAAAGTCCCCGCAGTTCCGAGGCACTAGGGTTATTAGACTCTCTTGGAGAGGTCGGCCCTAGTAGGGTTTTAGTCATGTCGGGATTAGTATAAATAGAGAGTTGAACTCTCTATTTAGCATACATCACATACACACTCAAGTGTAGCGCATAGTTGAGGAAGGAGAAGACACTAGGGCTAGACAAGAAGAAGGTTGTTGCTATCAGGAGATCACTTACTATTTTGGGGTTTTTACTTTGGTGTTGATTCTATCTCTGAGGAAGTTGTAGGGTTTTCTCCATTTATGGTTTCCCCGAGGAAAAACACTGTGTTCATTGTCTCTTATGTTTAATTGTTGTGCTTGTTGTTCTCTCAGTTAAAGATCCTAATGTTATACTAGCTTAATGTTGAAAAACTAACACTCGCTTCACCAAAAACGAATTCCTACTTGAAGAAATTGTAGAGAACGACTGCCTCATGAGGGGAAACATACAACAACCCAAAAATGAGAGTAATCTCAATCACGTGAGTGCATCTGGCAATGTCTGTATGCGCATCAACACCTGGGGAAATCTCCTGGGCGTGAATGGTGAGCTTTGACTCCCTCCGCGACTACCTTTGGCCAACTCCTCTGCGTGAATGTAGAATGGGTTTTCTACCCACGTGAGGGAACCGAATGGATCCCCCTCTTTGGGAATGCATGTGGTTAAGGATTGACAGCCCTGCCAGAACTGACGGCTGCCCATGCATACGTTCCTCAAGGAAATAACTGCCCAACCAACTCATGGGAATTAAATTGGTTCGTGAATAAGACAAGGAAAGTAGTTGCCCACTCTCTTGGGTTCTTTTTGCTAACATTTGTCCTTTCCCCATTGGCCCCAAAGGTTGAATATTTCCCCCCCTTATCCTTAGGAATCATGCCCCCATCTCATTATTGTTGCATTGACATAGCTGGTTGTAGGTATTTTAATTAATTTGCATATGTATATGGTGTCCATAATTATAATGTGCCTCGCTAGAACAACATACAATACATCATATACATTTAATGCAATTAGGATCAAAACCGAGGTGTTATACTTTCTCAACAGATATTTGTATTCTTTTGAACTTGTCAAATGTATGCAACGAATTATAATAGGTATTGTTCGAAAGTCGAAAGATACTCAGAAATGGAAGGGAGATTTGAGGAATAAGTAATGAAATTAAAGCGCGAGAAAAGGCAATAATAAAGAAGGTTGTCGTTGAATTCCAAAGGAGAAGAAAGGGATTGAGACGAAAAAACACAAAAATATGTAAGTGGCAGCGCACTTGGCCGCGTTGATCCAATGTTCAACCGCTTAGACCGGAGTAAGTGTCTTTTTCAGATGAAGACTGGAGAAATTGATATTGCGAATAAAGATTTTGCCACATATGGTAAAAAATGGCCATCACACGTTCCCGCAATTGAGTAGCTTTGGTAGGTTTAAGTCCTGCACATAAAATGAATACTGGGTAGATTTAAGTTCTGCACATAAAATGAAACAATCTAACAGGTGTATATTTGACCCCCCCCCCAAAAAACATTATGAATTTGTCAAATATATACTCCAAACATATGGGCAAACCAAATCGGCCCCTCTAGCAGAGCAGAAATGGTTGACAATGATTGAAATCTCACTTTCCATTGTTTAAATTGCAATTTACAGGTTTTGGATCATTTAATGTTTAAATTGCAATTTAGAGGATTTGGATCATTTAAAATTCCGTATTTAATCTAAAAATAATTCAGAGTAATTGCTAAATTGCAATTTAGAGGATTTGGATGATTTAAAAGTTGGTATTTCATCTAAAAATTTGCAATTTAGAGGATTTGGATCATTTAAAATTCCGTATTTAATCTAAAAATAATTCAGAGTAATTGCTGGAATTGCATATTAACAGAAATTATAATTTCCATAAACAATTTTTAACCGGATTTGGTTGTTATTTACCCTAAGCGGAAACTCAAGATCAAAACAGCTATCGCCTATCGGCTTTGAAAAAAGAATACCATATCGTCACATACACGAATCCCAAAAAGTAAAGCTAGGAAAGATTCGACTGCACCAACCTTAGTACAGGCCTTGGAGTCACGGGTTTCGCCTGACAAGAAAGATTTATTTTTGCCCTGTTTAAGGCACCAGTACAAGCGCAGAGAGTAGATCATGACTTTCCTCCATCCATCCAGATCACGAGATCACCTGCATCGTTCCATTACTCCAACTCTTTTCCCGACAAAAAGGCCGTTCTATTCCCATACCACTGACGAGCTTTTTATGTAGGACAAACCCTAGTTTCCAGTACGAGACAGCAGTTTCGTTTTTATTTTACCATCCTGCGCAGCTGCCTTCCGCAAATGTCTTTAAAATTTGCACTTCAGAGCTGCAAATTTAAGGGTAAAATGCCTATCATGGATACTTATCATTGGTTGTTAAATTATAAGTGGTATTTAAAAACAGACAGTTTCTGAAAATAGATTTCCTTAGACCGTAATTTGAACATATAGAATGTTTTTCACATTCGAAGACTACTCTCCCATATGATCGTAGCATTTTGAACGAAGTAAAACGCCATGTCAGAAGTCCTTAGTGTTTCTGTTTGCAGTACAGACTTGGTTTTGCTGTTTAGTCCAACAAATATAGAATAAAAGGACAATAGCAAATGGACAAAGATTTCATGTTTTCCCATACCATATCCCACCATAAACCCATCAGCTAACGCATCGATATTACGTTATACACTATTAACTTGATAGGTATTCCTTGTGGTTTGGGGAATTTTACTGCTCCTACACCACGTGATGCATTGCTTTTGTTTGATTCATTGTTGTTGACTGGAAAGCAATCAATGAGCAATGCTTAAGGGCTTGTACAGTTCATTATAAGGAAAAAATAAATAAAAGAGAGTGATCGATCTCGACCACGAATCAAAGACTGATTATTGTATTACTATGCGAGTGAAAAAAGAATCTTGCTTGTTTTGACAATGATTTTTACCATTCAATTATTGACTGGCCTTCTTGCTTTTCCAACCAAACAATTGCTTGTTTTGACAATGATTTTTAGTATTCAATTATTGACTGGCCTCTTTGCTTTTCCAAACAAACAATATTTAGCATGCTGTAGAGAATTTAATGTGAATGCAGCAGCTTTGATGATGGTTGGATCTTGAGTTGACCTGCTCTAGATTCTAGAGTCACCAACCCTGTTGTTGCAGCTCAGCCGAATTAAATGATTTAAAGCATGCTAAATATTACTTGCGGTTTTTTACTAGAGCGAAGGCAACCTTGCTGTCTCCAGACAGTTCTGGTGAAATTAAGTTCAAGGTAGGAGACCAGCATCTCGGAGGCTTAGATGTAGACAACAAAATATAACAGAGACTTGAACAGCAGTCCGAGAGCTCTTCGAAGATTCCGTGCAGAACAATGGCCACATGCAGCAATGGACCTCTCAAGTCAACAGCAATAGATCAAGCTGCCATTACAGCAAGACCGGTGAGAAATGTAACAGCCATTGCGGATCTGGCAACAGATTTTCCACATGCTATGATTCTTGGTTGCAGTGCCATGAACAACCCTGTTTGTTGCGCATTGACAAGCTGATCAGAAACACAATAAGTACCTTCGAATAATTGTGTATCTATCCAAGTGCAATATACTTATGTGTTTATCTTTTTGCAGATGATCGAACTCCTTGAAACACCGAAACTTTCGATATAAAGCAACTAAAAAATGATCGACCTTAATCTTGGATACATAAGTCTTTATATTTATTTTAATATAGTAAAGGGCGTCAAGTTAGAAAAATTATATTTATATATTTAAAATTTCTGGTCTTTTCTCTCAAAGAAACGTCGTTTTGATGTTGTCCATGGATTATATATAATCTGGGTAATTTAAGTAGATTTGTTCAGAACTAAACATGCCATTTCAGGATACCTTGTAGCAGGATTTTTAATATTGAAATAGAAATATTGGAATAGAAATACTACTAAAATTCGAGGGGGGTTGAGGATCCGAACGGTGAGCTTAAAGGTATCAGAACGCTCCTTATAATTTACCTGGAACCCCGTCCCGTCCACCATAGCCAGAACTGAGTTTTCGTATTCATCTTGAGTTTTCGTGTTCATCTTGTTTACCCACACATAAGTGTCCAACAATCGGTAAAAGTATAATTACCGAATTTTTGAATTTTTGCCTATGAAATATTGTCGGGTTGGGGATCATCGAACAGTTTGTATTTTGGCTACCAAGAACGGACTAAATCAAGTTTATTTTGTAATCTTCCCATTGGATATTGTTTCTTTGAAGTTCTTCAAACATAAAGTAAGTACCGTTTAGGCCGTCAAAAGTTTTGTAGACTTGTTAATTAAAAATTCTAAACAGAACTGTTGAAGGTACATAATGTTTACAGTAGACGGCCACTTTAGTATGGAGTAAACTTTTTATCTGACTATTTGCACTGATAGAACGATTTAGTTCCCGTGAGCTTTCACATCACACATTGCTGGTCATCTGATTGATACAAATAGTCCATAGAAAGTTTACTCCCTATTTTAGTTACAGTCACTGATTTGCTATTCAATACTTTAATAGAATATTTGACACTCCAAGACCACTTTTTAATTATTTTAAATTTAGGTTTATTAAATATTAAAAGGTTGTGAAAATATTTCAAATTATTATTTTCAAGGAACACTTTCTTATTTTGCTTACCATGAGTGATTTGATTTGTTATTCAATACTAGAGGATCGTTTTTTAATTATTTTAAGTTTAGATGGATTAAGTATTAAACTAACTTTATAAAAGTTCAATTTTTTAATTAAAATGAATCTAATTTTTTAACTCTAAATTTATTAATTATAAAAAACATTAAAAAATTTTAAAAGTTAAATTTTCTTAATTAAAATTTATATGGTTTATGATGATTTTTTTTATATTATTTGTTATTCAATATTTTAAATAGAATATTTAAGAATGAAAAAGTATTTTGTTCGGATTTTCGATTTGCCAGATCCGGTTGAGCAACAACATAACAGATTATGTTGAGCCGGACAAAACGAATATCACCTAGTCAGTGGAGCCATTTTCCTAGTCGGTGGGGAAAGTTTCAAAATGGGTAAAGTGCTACTACATACCTTCTCTCGTGACAAAAACAATTTGGAATGTTATTCAGTAAATTACAAGTGTTGCAGTTGGGCACAAGTTCTGTGTACATCTTATATGTGAAAATGATATAAAACAAGAATGGTTGCAAAGCAACAAGTCCCTGCTTTATGAATTTGTTGCTTTGCAATGATGAATTTGTTGCCTTACGAATTTGTTGCTTTGCAATGATGAATTTGTTGAATTTGTTGCCTTATGAATTTGTTGCTTTGCAATGATGAATTTGTTGCTTTGCAATGAGAGCTGGAGAGCTGGATTTATATATGTTAACATGAGATTTAAATATGATTTATAATCATATAATCCAACAAAG
>LPNX011161090.1:0-10000 GCA_001517045.1 Pseudotsuga menziesii | reverse complement strand
GAGTAGAATAGAGAAAGGTTTTCATATACAAATTAACAGAAAATGGAAACAAAAGAGAGAAAGGAGCTGATTGAATAAAAACGACCCTCTTGAAGAAATGAAGGGCTACTGCAACTGTCAAGACGAGGAGACGAATGCCAGCCTCCGTTTGTAGCTACCAAGTCATCGAAAACTGCAGGAGACCTGACTTCTGAAGCAAAATGCTGGCATGTGGCCAGTCTAACTTACAAAACAAAAAAGAATGTAGCGATTAGGCAGGCTGGTCATTCATTTGTGGTTAACAATGTAAATGTATTGTCTCTTAATTTAGAGTTCGGGTCATGAATTGGTTTTAACCATAACCTGTTAGAACTATGATATATACATACTATTAGGGTTTAAACACAAAAGGTCTTTATCCAGTCTGCATCTAACAAGCAACGGGCTTATAGCAAAGTGAAAGAATAAATTGATAAGAAGAAGGACGAGTGACGTGCTCTGCTCATCTCTATGAATTAGACTGTGAATTAGGCTGTGTGCAGTCGCTTGAAAGACATTCACCTCAATATCTCCTAACACAGGTCGTCTTCCCTTCATCCCCTACAGCAAATCGGACTTGGACCTGGTAGCATCTCCTGCAGCAATTCGGACTTGGACCTGGTAGCATGAAAACGTATGGCAGCATAAAGAGCATTCCTGTTCTGCTAGATATCTGCACTGATGGAGATCTTGCAATGCTTTTAGGCGGCTGCAACGTGCCAAGATGGGCTATGCATGTTGCAACGTGCCAATATGCTATGCATGCTGCATGCCAAATCAAGAAGAGGAGACGTGCCCAATTATTTATTTTGTTTACCGTGTTTACATTGCCAAGAATAGTTCAAACATTTTATGTTTTTGTTTAATGCTAGAAAAAACTTTAGCATTACTTCAACAGTTACAATATGTGATATCTGCCTTCGTTTCAATGTCGTTACATATGTATAACCCTCAGTTAAAACATTGAAAAAGCGAAATGGCCTCGAAATGAGGCCAAATAAGGCCTCAAAATTGCCTATTGGTTGAATGCAATTTTTTATGATTTAAATAACATTTTGGTATTGAAAACTTAGGATATTTCAGTAAGATTTGTTTTGGTTTTCATGTAATGTAATCGAAACGGCGGCAAGCCGATAACTAGAGTCCCTACTAGCCTGGCAGGGACTAATAAGAGTTTAATGACGGGATGATGGATTTTCAGCGTCCAAGGAATAAGAAAAAATAATGACGACATGCAACCGGTTGACGTCTTAAATATTTTTTAACCGGTCAAATACGTTTTGAAAATGAAAATATGTTTTATTAGTCGTCAAATTCTAGGCCGGCCATGGATGACCCATCTACTCGTGGGCAACTGAAAGAACGATGACAAGATTCTATTTTTGTTGAAGCGGAAGGCGAACCCTGACCGCTCACGCGAGCCAGGTCGTCCGATCGGTGCAAATGGTCGGTTAAGTAGTTTACTCCCTTTTATTTAGTTTTAATATTACTTTATTATTATTATGATTATTAATATTTAATTAGGTCTAAAACATTATTAGCTTGCTCCTTATACAAACATATTTTCACAACTAATGTTTTGATATGAATAAGATTATTGTTTAATAATTATAAAACTATTATTCACAAATATAATGCTCATTTTTATTTAAAAATTTAACTTTTATGCCTATTCTTTGTTTACTAAAATAATCTCTTAATATTAATAAAATTTCATTTCAAAATTCCCATCAAATTATAAAGCATGTACACTTTAAATTAAAAGTAAATATAAAGAAAATAGAAGAAAATCACTTATCTATCAATATTTTCTTTTACATAGTAACGGTTTAAGAATATTCATGGAGGAATTATGCCTTCAATTATATTGTCAAAGAGCTCAAGGAATGTTAGGAATGTTCGACATGGAGAACTCCATAAACCTCGAGGCACTTTGCCACTCAACCGATTTTCAGTAGCACCAAGTGTCACCAAGCTCCTGCAAGATTCCAGAGACAAGGAAAGGGTTCCACTCAAATTATTGGACAAAATGTACAAAGCTATAAACATTCTTCCCTTGCAGAGATTCTACGGTATACGTCCCCATAGATTGTTGGATGAAGCATCTAAAATTGGTACGATTTGTAGGAAGAAAAGGAACCGGAGAGAAAATGCAGGCTATTGCAGGAAGCAAAATTTGCTCACCTCTGGAGGGGTGCAACCGGGTTTAGGGATGGAGAACGTTTTGCATGGATGATCGATAAGGCCACTAAATTTGGTAGTGACTAGGGGACCTTCTGTTAAAATTTCCAAGGGCACAGTAAGTCTGACCTTCCAAACACCCAAAACAGCGTTCAAATTGAACCCTTCCGATCCCTTCCAAAGGGTTCTAGCCCTTCCTAGAAGTGTAATGTCAAAATTGCCCTTAAAAAAAAAATTTAAATCTGAATTTTACCCTTCCAATTAAGAAGGGCATAATTTATATCAACATTTCAAGAGAAGGGAAACATTTGAAATTACCCATCCATATAAATTTCTCAAAGATGTTAAAATTCCTATGCTATAAAGTTCAACTCATCATTCAAAATATTGGAAATATGATAAATTATAATCACTCACTCACTCATGCCATGCACTCACTGCTTAGTTGTGCAAGATGACCAGTAATCATTGATGACTACGAGACACTAGCCATCGAGATGTGACTTTGACTCTCGAGTCACTTGGGGCTACAATCTAAAGTGTGACAATGTGTCAACAACTATGACTATAGCAAAAAAGAACTACTAGTCTACTACTAGGCCTAAAACGAGCTCAAAACTTTGTTCCTACTACCTATGTGAACCTCGCTACCAATGTTCACTATTTTTTCCTCAAAATGAAATTCAAAAGGTCGGTTTGATAAGTTCTCATCTATAAGACTTCATTTCTTGCATGAATATCATGGACTCATGAAAACTATAAGCAACACTCGATGTCATGCAAATACAAATAATGACATGTAGCTAGGATCACAAACTATGCAGAGGTTGATTTATGCATTTCTATAGAGAAGTGTCATTGAGCACACGATTGGTTATTAATAAAATTAAAATACCAAATGTTGGATCAAGAATAGTCTTCAATTTGATGGATGGCATGATCATCATGTAATCTCCCTCTGTCCTTCCAAATATTGTTGTTTCTCACAACATTCATTAGAGAAAATTTCAACTCAAAACGGGCCTTTTAACCATAATTCAAATTCCATGTCATCATGTGTTAGCCAATAAAATTCCTTTAAATTTGAAATATTGTATAGGTCTTAAACAATTTTTTAATATAAATTTGGGGATAGGTATCATAAAAAAAAAAACTACATTTTTTGTTTGTATTTTCGACATATCTCCATTTGTTTTTACTCAAATTTCGATCGGGAGATCTCCCTGGATGTGAAATTAAATTCCGCATCCAACGAGTACCCACTCGACATACTTTTGATGGACCACGCTACCACAGTTCTAGATTGGGAAAAACAGTTTGACAACCAAAAAAAATTACCAAGAAAGGTAAGAATAGCCCCTAACAGCAAATTCGATTTCCCAGGGACATTTTGGTCCTAACGTAGCAAAAACGGACTCAATCACCCATAAACTCGTGGGTCCTCCCAAACACTAGCTTCACCAAAAACGAATTCCTGCTTGAAGAAATTGCAGAGAACGACTACCCTCGTGAGGGGAAACATACAACAACCCAAAAATGAGAGTAATCTCAATCACGTGAGTGCATCCGGCAATGTCTGCCTGTGCATCAACACCTCAGGAAATCTCCTAGGTGTGAATGGTGATCTTTAACTCCCATCCGCGACTACCTCTGGCCAACTCCTCTGCGTGAATGTGGAATGGGTTTTCTTCCCACGTGAGGGAACTAAATGTGATCCCTCTCTTTGGGAATGCGTGTGGTCAAGGACTGACGGCTGCCCATGCATACATTCCTCAAGGCAATAACTGCCCAACCAACTCATGGGAATTAAATTGGTTGGTGAATAAGACAAGGAAAGTAGTTGCCCACTCTTTTGGGTTCTTTTTGTTGACATTTATCTTTTCCCCATTGGCCCCAAAGGTTGAATATTTCCCCCTGTTATCCTTAGGAATCATGCCCCTATCTTATTATTGTTGCATTGACATAGCTGGTTGTGGGTATTTTAATTAATCTGCATATATACATGGTGTCCATAATTATAATGTGTCTAGCTAGAACAAAATACCATACATCATATACATTTAATGCAGTCAAGGTCAAAACCGGTGTATTACAATTTTTCAACAGATCGTTGTATTCTTTTGGACTTGTAAAATGTATGCAACTAATTATAATCGGTATTGCTAGAAAGTCACAAGATACTCACAAATGGAAGGGAGATTTGAGGAATAAGTAATGAAATTAAAGCGCGAGAGAAGGCAATAATAAAGAAGGTTATCATTGAATTCCAAAGGAGGAGAAAGGGATTGAGAGGAAAAAGCACAAAAATATGTAAGTGGTAGCGCACTTGGCCACGTTGACCCAATGTTCAACCCCTTAGACCACAGTAAGTGTCTTTATCAAATGAGACTGGAGAAAATTGTAATTGATATTGCGAATAAAGATTTTTCCATATATGGTAAAAAATGGCCATCACACGTTCCCGCAATTGAGTAGCTTTGGTAGGTTTAGGTCCTGCACATAAAATGAATACTTGATAGGTTTAAGTCCTGAAACAATCTCACACGTGTATATTTGAAAAAAAAGTATTATGAATTTGTCAAATATATATTACATATGGGCAAACCAAATCGGCCTCTCTAGCAGAGCACAAATGGTTGACAATGGTTGAAATCTCACTTTCCATTGTTTAAATTGCAATTTAGAGAATTTGGATCATTTAAAATTTGGTATTTTATCTAAAAATTTGCAATTTAGAGGATTTGGATCATTTAAAATTCAGTATTTAATCTAAAAATAATTCACAGTAATCGCTGGAATTGCATATTAACAGAAATTATAATTTCCATAAACAATTTTTAACCGTATTTGGTTGTTATTTATCCTAAGCGGAAACTCAAGATCAAAATAGCTATCGCCTATCGGCTTTGTAAAAAGAATACCATATCATCACATACACGAATCCCATAAAAGTAAAGCTAGGAAAGATTCGACTCCACCAACCTTAGTAAGTTAGTACTGAGAGGCCTTGGAGTCACGGGGTTCTCCTGATAAGAAAGAATTATTTTTGCCGTTTTTAAGGCACCAGTACAAGCGCAGAGAGTAGATCATGACTCTCCTCCATCCATCCAGATCACGAGATCACCTGCATCGTTCCATCCCTCCAACTCTATTCCCGACAAAAAGGCCGTTCTATTCCCATACGACTAACGAGCTTTTTATGTAGGACAAACCCTAGTTTCCAGTACGAGACAGCAGTTTCGTTTTTATTTTACCATCCTGCGCAGCTGCCTTCCGCAAATGTCTTTACAATTTGCACTTCAGAGCTGGAAATTTAAGGGTAAAATGCCTATCAGGGATACTTATCATTGGTTGTTAAATTATAAGTGGTATTTAAAAACAGACAGTTTCTGAAAATAGATTTCCTTAGACCGTAATTTGAACATATAGAATGTTTTTCACATTCGAAGACTACTCTCCCATATGATCGTAGCATTTTGAACGAAGTAAAACGCCATGTCAGAAGTCCTTAGTGTTTCTGTTTGCAGTACAGTCTTGGTTTTGCTGTTTAGTCCAACAATATAGAATAAAAGGACAATAGCAAATGGACAAAGATTTCATGTTTTCCCATACCATATCCCACCATAAACCCATCAGCTAACGCATCGATATTACGTTATACACTATTAACTTGATAGGCATTCCTTGTGGTTTCGGGAATTTTACTGCTCCTACACCACGTGATGCATTGCTTTTGTTTGATTCATTGTTGTTGACTGGAAAGCAATCAATGAGCAATGCTTAAGGGCTTGTACAGTTCATTACAAGGAAAAAATAAATAAAAGAGAGTGATCGATCTGGACCACGAATCAAAGACTGATTATTGTATTACTATGCGACTGAAAAAAGAATCTTGCTTGACTGCCTCCTTTATCTTCTAAGCAAACAATATTTAGCATGCTTCAGAGAATTTAATGTGGATACAGGCAACCCTTGGTGTCTCCAGACAGTTCTGTCTGGAAATGTGAAATTAAGGTGAAGGTTGTTGGAAGAGACCAGCATAGGCTTAGATGTAGACAACAAAATATAACAGAGACTTGAACAGCAGTCCGAGAGCTCTTCGAAGATTCCGTGCAGAACAATGGCCACATGCAGCAATGGACCTCTCAAGTCAAAAGCAATAGAGGAAGCTGCCATTACAGCAAGACCGGTGAGAAATGTAACAGCCATTGCGGATGCGTGGAACCATGAACAAACCTGTTTGTTGCGCATTGACAAGCTGATCAGAAACACAATAAGTACCTTCGAATAATTGTGTATCTATCCAAGTGCAATATAATTATCTGTTTATATTTTTGCAGATGATCGAACTCCTTGAAACACCGAAACTTTCAATATAATGCAACTAAAAAATGATCGACCTTAATCTTGGATACATAAGTGATTTTCTTTCATTTTCTTTATATTTATTTTAATATAGTAAAGGGCGTCAAGTTCAAAAATTATATTTATATATTTAAAATTTCTGGTTTTTTCTCTAAAAAAAACTCGTTTTGATATTGTCCATGGAATATATATAATCTGGGTAATTTAAGTGGATTTGTTCAAAACTGAACATGCCATTTCAGGATACCTTGTAGCAGGATTTTTAATATTGAAATAGAAATATTGGAATAGAAATACTAATAAAATTCGAGGGGGATTGAGAATCCGTACGGTGAGCTTAAAGGTATCAGAACGCTCCTTGTTATAATTTAGTACCTGGAACCCCGTCCCATTCGCCATAGCCAGAACTGAGTTTTCGTATTCATCTTGAGTTTTCGTGTTCATCTTGTTTACACACACAAAAGTGTCCGACAATCGGTAAAAATATAATTACAGAATTTTTGAATTTTTGCGTATGAAGTATGAAATATTGTCGGGTTGGGATCATCGAACAGTTTGTATTTTGGCTGCCAAGAATGGACTAAATCAAGTTTATTTTGTAATCTTCCCATTGGATATTGTTTCTTTGAAGTTCTTCAAACATAAAGTAAGTACCGTTTAGGCCGTCAAAAGTTTTGTAGACTTGTTAATTAAAAATTCTAAACAGAACTATTGAAGGTACATCATGTTTACATTAGACGGCCACTTTCTTATTTTCGTTACATCACTGATTTGCTATTCAATACTTTAATAGAATATTTGACACTCGAAGACCACTTCTTAATTATTTTAAATTTAGGTTTATTAAATATTAAAAGGTTTTGAAAATATTTCAAATTATTATTTTCAAGGAACACTTTCTTATTTTGCTTATCATGAGTGATTTGATTTGTTTTTTTTTCATAGGAAAAAATACCAGTCTTTGTTATTCATAGGAATCAAAAGACATATTATACATATACCTTCTTTCTTGACAGAAAGAAACAATAAGGGACCAATCAGCACATAAGCATACAAAGATCATGCCTGCAAAAACATTCAGCCAACAAAAAGACATAAAAAGTCTGATCATAACAGACTTTTTTCATCATCCCTGATATATCAGGTCAGAAAATGTTGTGAAATCGGAGGTGATCCCAAACAGACATTCCTAAGCAAAACTTGTTGGCTGAAAAGTCTCATACATGACAAACAAAGAAGAACAAATCAAATGCTGAAAATTCAAATGCTAAAAAAAAAAATGGGATTCAGCAGCTAAAAAAACACAAATTGGCCATGTTCTATGACCATTCTATCCAATGATTTAAATAAAGTTCCATATCCCATATCCAAATTCAGACCCTGTTTGGATAGGCCGTCAACCAACATGTTATGCTCACGGAATATATGTTTGAAGATCACCAAAGAGACAAGATGGAGCATATATTTTATATCATCACACCAATGCATCAGAGAAAGTATATCGAGGGCAAAAATTCTGTTGAGCCATGAAATAATAACCATAGAGTCACCAAATATCAAGTGAATGGGAAGACCCATCATCAAACTCACTCTTAGAACAGCCTAGAGTGCCAATAATTCCGCTCTTGTATTCGTACTGCATCCACAGCCCAATGAGAAACTGAAATAATGGTTATCATTTAGGTAGATCACAAAACCTGCACCTCCTAAATTTTCTGCAGCAGCCCCATCAAAAAATCCACAAGGAAAGACCTTCCGAGGCTTAGGACCGATAATCCGGTTTTTATGAGGTTTATGAGGAACTGGATATAGATTTAGAAAACTCTCAACCCTGGAGATAAGAGACTGAACAGAAGGCTTCCAATTTTTAAATAGGCATTTATTCTGAAGATTCCAAATACACCAGAAAGTAAAAAGGGGTAAATGTCTAAAATCAGCAGAATGCGTAGTAGTTGTGAACCAATGAACCAGAAAGGACGGGACTGAATTGAATAAGGGCAAAGAGAACCCATACCGAGCTACATAGTAAGAGAAACTACTCACTGTAAAGGGGTAGAACAAAAAAATATGTTGGAAATCCTCGAAATTCCTCTCACACAGAACACAACAACTCGGTCCATGAAACCCACGAGATTGAAGTTGTTCCCAGGTAAGAATCCGACATTTATCCAATAGCCAGATGAAACAGGCTATTTTCGTGGGGATATTAAGAGTCCAAAGAGAATCAATTACAGGTTTTCGCTCCTCTAAACTACTGATCGAAGTGATACAATCATATCCTTTTGCTGCAATTAAAGGGCCAACATAATTGCTATGTGACCAGAGAAGCGTATCACGAAGATCCTTTAGACGGATTTTGCTGTATTCCAGCCCTCTAACATAGTTTTCCCAATGATTTTTCCAATCTCCACAAAGATCAAGCTCCTCAGCTGTAAACCAATAACCTGAAGCAAAGGATCTTTTATTTCTTGCTTGAGCTAAGGTACAAATCCCATAGTCTTCCAAATATGCTCTTAAGTCACCTAAGAAAATAAAAGAGCTGCCCAAACCAACTACAGGATCCACACCCAGACGAATATTTGAACCATTTCCAACTTGCCAGAGAATACCTTTACCAATCCAAGGCAAGGTTATGAGAAAGCCTTTCCATATAACCGAGGCATTTCACATCATGAAACATTTCTCTCTAAGCCATGAGTGCACAGGCAGTTTCTTCATATATTTAACAGAGAGGAGATGGTTCCATATGCCGTTGCTGTTTAGAGCATTCCAGAAACTCTTCAATCTCAAAGATAAACTGAAACTAGGGAGATGCTTGATTCCCCAACCACCTAAAGAAATAGGTCGCGCAAGAAGATGCCAATCAACGAGGTGGAAATTTTTTTTCTTTGTTGTGGAGCCCCAAAGAAAAGAAAAGATCAATTTTTTGAGCTTATGGGTGTGTGCAAGAAGTTGATGGACCTTTTAGATGCAATGGTAGAATGAAGTCAACCACGCTTGATCCATAAAATAGAAATCATCCCAAGCAATCCCGACCCTGCCAAGCCTAATCCCAAGGCTGCCAACATGCATGCCAATTAGGATAGTAGACAAAAACGCGCACGCGTTTTGCTTCACTCAAACGCGCGCGCGTTTTGCTTCACTAAAACGCGTGCGCGATTTGCAAATCATAAAAAAAAATTAAATACACAGTCCCGCCCATTTTCACAATCAAGAAAGTGAATTCAAATATTATTATTTTGTTTACTAAATTTTTTTATTTTGTTTAATAAATCAAATTTATTATTTTGTTTACTAAATATTTTTTTATATTACATAAAAATTTAAAATTAAATCTAAATCTCAATTTATTTATAAATATTTATTTATTTATATATTTTCTAATTAAATTATACTTAACATGTTATAATAAATGGATCAACCATTACATCATAAA
>LPNX011161081.1:53423-67168 GCA_001517045.1 Pseudotsuga menziesii | reverse complement strand
GGTAATCTCGTTTCCTGTGTAGACCTCCATCCAAAACAAAATATAAGATTTATTCACATTTGATTGGGAAATCAGGTTAGAGATCACAAATTTTCCTTTGAATATACATATGTACATAGAGTATTTTACCATAAACTGCATCGTATTGACACTATCTACATCAATGGAATCTAGAATATAAATGTCAATAATGTTAACTATGATGTCCTAAACCTGAGCCACCTTTATAGCTTGCTTTATTATCTATCACCAATGCACATCAGAAAACTATTATATATAGAACATTAAAAAAACTCCATATGTTTGCTTGTGGCTTCCCTTGTTGTTATGATCTGTTTAATAGTTTCTATCTGTATTTGATTTAGAATGCAATGTGCTTGTAGAATTGCATTCAAAAGAGTCATCTCATCTTGGTATCGGTGTAAATTTATGCACACTGGATACAAGGTTCAATGAAGCCTCAATTTTTGTGCCTTGTATTAATCATTACTGATTTCAAAAAATTCATTTGTTTGTATTGTCTCATTGACAGGTGATTTTTTTTTTTTTAAACGCCTACAGACATCGCTTAACCGACGCTTCTGTAGGCGATTTTTTTTTTAAAAACATTACAAACTGTCGCTTCACCGATGCCCAATTTTTATACTCGTTGCTTAACCGATGGTGTAACACGTCGCTTAACTGACGCATAGTCGTTATCTCCGTCGGTTCACCGACGGTTCTAGAGGCGATTTTTTTTAAAAAAACATTACAAACTATCGCTTAAGCGACGCCCAATTTTTATACTCGTTGCTTAACCGATGGTGTAACACGTCGCTTAACCGACACATAGTCGTTATCGCCGTAAGTTCATCGACGGTTCTATAGGCGATTTTTTTTTAAAACATTACAAACTGTCACTTAACCGACGCCCAATTTTTATACTTGTCGCTTAACCGACGGTTATCTAGGCCGCTTAACTGACGACTTATATTTAAGCGACGGTAAGTAAGGTGTCGCTTAAGCGACGGTTAGACTAATGTCGGATAACCGACACCAAGTTTCCGATGCTTAGAAAAAAATCATAGTGTCGTACATGCGACAGGGAAGTGTCGAAAATCCGACAATACGGCCGTCGGATTTTTGGGAAAAATGTAGTAGTGAGTAAGTAACTGCCTTCCTAATTAAATTACTGAACTTCTATTATGCTTTTTTTCGGATGAAAATTTTCCTTGCCCCCACGGTCAGATGAAATTAATAAAGCATATTGTGGGTGCCCTAGCAAATTTTGGATGGAGTGCTTCCTGCCCCCATAAATGGTAGGTAACAACACTGGATTGTTCAATTAATATTGTCTCCTCTGGCTATAGTTGGAGAATTCCCCTCCTTAGAGTTCAACTAATATACTGTGGGTGTTGCACCTGAACTGAACACATGATGGGTGAGATGGGTTAGTCATCCATTTTATAGAGAAGAGTTAGAACTGTGATTCTTTTGGTCAACTGTTGATCCTGGTGAATGTTATTAAAAATTTCCATTCATTCAATTACTAAATACTTATTCTCGGGTTTTCTACACTTCTTAAAAGTAAAACCAACAAATTGACAGCAAAGTGAGTGGTGAATGATTCAAACTGTATGCCCAACAATAAGTAAAACCAACATATTGACAACAAAGTGAGTGGTGAATGATTCAAACTATATGCCCAACAATGGTGGGCACTCGCCTGTAGCAGATGGAAGGTACACAATTTATTGCAGAAAACACAAACTTTCATGTGTGGTACACAATTTATTGCAGAAAACACAAATTTCCATGTGTGGTACACAATTTATTGTAGAAAACACAAGCTTTCATGTGTGGTATCGACGATAGGTATCAAAATTTAAACTTATGGCACATGCAAGTGGTTCCCACATCATGGTTTATTTGCTGGCCTCAATCTTACAATTAATAATTATAGGATAGGGCAAGCACTTGCTTGCTGCCCCTAGATAATATATACAATTTAAATCAACGAAAGTGAGGTGTTAAGAATGTCTCTGACATGGGCAATAAAATCATGCTATAATTCACACAACATCCATATTCCCCTGAATGTTGAAGGTGGAATCTAAAGATAAACTACTAGGTCAAGATCCTTTTTGTTGACCATTTCCATGTAAATGGAAGGCAGGATCATGGGCACTTTCATGGCTTCTATAAGACTAAGCTAACAACTACAGGTTAGGCAAGCACTTCCCTCTTCCCATGGGATTGAGTCTACAAATGATCTTGGAACATGGGTGCTGATCTACAAATTGACAACTATAGCCCTGTTATTCTCATAACATGGGTGTTGATCTTAGTGACAAAATATTGACTTGAGTAAAACCCTATAAGGTACCATAGGGCCCCTAGTTGTCTCTTGGCAATCTTGTTTTGGGACCAAGCAGGTTGATGCATGTAGGGTTCCTGGTTTGGTGTGTCCATTCTTTGTCCCATCTAGAACTTTGCCCTGACTAGAACTCCACCCTGCCTGGAACTCCACCATAGATGGAACTCTGCCCCAGTTGGAACTCCGCCACACATGGAACTCTGCCCCAGCTGGAACTCCGCCACACATGGAACTCTGCCCCAGCTGGAACTCCGCCACACATGGAACTCTGCCCGATTGGATTTCTTTGTCTTGTAGAACCCATCTACTAGGTATTATACATAAGAATATTGGGAGATTGTTTTTTCCTCATCATTTGGATGAAAAGCTTGACCTCAACCTCAATTTTTTCATTCATGCAAATCCCTTTGATACGGCTATTGAAGCTTATCATACTTGGAATATAGCCATGTCCTTACATTCCTTCAAATAGTTTGAATACAGTGGGATTAAAAGTATACAAAGAGTGTTTGGCACTTTAGATCATCTTCTTACATATGGAAAGGTTTGTTTTTGTCAAACCATAGATGATAGGTCAATGGTGGTGTTAATTTTGCTAGAGGAAGCTGTGATTTTGTCTTGGCTGGAACTTTGCCCCAGCTAAAAATGTCATAATGGAAACCATATCCCACTCAAAGGCCAAAGGTTTGCTCTAGAGAGATTATGTGGTTTCCTTAGACAAATCTCTATCGTGCAAAACCTTCTAATGGCATCTATATCCCATTCAAAGGTCAATGATCCAATCTACAGCATGTGTGTTGATTCAAGGCCTTCATCATGGCCCATTAGCCCAAGAAGCTTTGTTTGGCATATAAGTCCCTTGATTTCCTCCCTCAACCTTGATCAAGGGATCAAGACCCATTCTTGGTGCACAAATACTCATTACGGTACCTTGTCATGACCTTTGAGCTGTAAGAACTCTGCCCTACCTGGAAATCTACCCCGGTTGGAACTCTGCCTCAGCTGGAAGTTTGTCGCATATGGAACATTACCCCACCTGGAACTGTACCTCAACTGAAACTTTGCCTCGGATGGAACTTTTCCCCACCTGAAACTATGCTCGCATGGAACTCTACCCTGGCTGGAAATCTGCCCGGGCTGGAACTCTACCCTGACTATAACTTTACCCTACCTGAAACCATGGCCTCCTGGAAATATGCCCTGGTTGGAACTTTGCCCTACATGGAACTTTGCCCTGTCTGGAACTCTGCCCTGCATGAATCTTTGCCCCCACTAGAACTCTTCCTTGCATGGAGCTTTACCCCGGCTGGAACTCTGCCCTAACTGCAACTATTTGTCTTGCAGAACCCATCTACTAGGTATTATACATAGGAATATTAGGAGCTTGTTGTTTGCTCATCATTTGGATGAAAAGCTTGACCTAAACCTCAATGGTGGTATTTTTTCCTTGGCTGGAACTTTGCAAAGTGATGGCATAATGGAAATGCTTGAGTTTCTATTTTGTAAATTTCTTCTTGGTTTTTGGTTGATCTATTTGGTTCTTTGATCTATATCTTGTTTCGCTTATATGGTGGTTTGAAACCTCGTTCATGGCCCATTAACCCTAGAAGCTTCAATGAAAGCCTATAGCCCTTGATTTCCTTCCCTAGCATTGTCAAAGCCCTGAAACCTATCATTGGCATATAAAATGTCCTAATGGTTTACAAATACTCATTACGATACCCTATCTTAACCTTTGAGCCCTAAGAACTCTACCCTGCTTAGAACTCTGCCCCGACTGGAACTCTGCCCCGGCTAGAACTCTGTCATGGCTGGATCATTATCGCACACGGAACTCTGCCCCGCATGGAACTCTGCCCTGCATGGAACTCTGCCCTGCATGGATCTTTGCCCTGGATGGAACTCTGCCCTAGCTGAAACTATACCTCAACTGGAACTCTGCCCCGGCTGGAACTCTTCCCCGGCTGGAACTCTGCCTTGCATGGAACTTTACCCCGGCTAGAACTCTGCCCTGACTGCAACTATTTGTCTTGCAGAACCCATCTACTAGGTGTTATACATAGGAATATTAGGAGCTTGTTGTTTGCTCATCATTTGGATGAAAATATTGACCTCAAACTCAATGGTGGTATTTTTTCCCCGACTGGAACTTTGCAAAATGATGGCATAATGGAAATGCTTGAGTTTCTATTTTGTAAATTTCTTCTTGGTTTTTGGTTGATCTATTTGGTTCGTTGATCTATATCTTGTTTCACTTATATGGTGGTTTGAAACATTGTTCATGGACCATTAACCCTAGAAGCTTCAATGAAAGCCTATAGCCCTTGATTTCCTTCCCTAGAATTGTCAAAGCCCTGAAACCTATCATTGGCGTATAAAATTTCCTAATGGTGCACAAATACTTGTTACAATACATTGTCTTGACCTTTGAGCCCTAATAAATCTTCCCTGCTTAGAACTCTACCCCGACTGGAACTCTGCCATGGTTGGATCATTGCCACGCATGGAACTCTGCCCCGCATGGAACTCTGCCCCGTCTGGAACTCTGCCCTGCATGGCTCTTTGTCCCGGCTAGAACTCTTCCCTAGCTGCAACTCTGCCTTGCATGGAACTTTACCCCGTCTAGAACTCTGCCCTGACTGCAACTATTTGTCTTGTAGAACCCATCTACTAGGTTTTATACGTAGGAATATTAGGAGCTTGTTGTTTGCTCATCATTTGGATGAAAAGCTTGACCTCAACCTCAATGGCGGTATTTTTGCCCCAGCTAGAACTTTGCAAAGTGACGGAATAATGGAAATGCTTGATTTTCTATTTTGTAAATTTCTTCTTGGTTTCTGGTTGATCTATTTGGTCCGTTGATCTATATCTTGTTTCGCTTATATGGTGGTTTGAAACCTTGTTCATGGCCCATTAACCCTTGAAGCTTCAACGAAAGCCTATAGCCCTTGATTTCCTTCCCTAGCATTGTAAAAGCCCCGAAACCTATCATTGGCGTATAAAATGTCCAAATAGTGTACAAATACTCGTTACAATACCTTGTCTTGACCTTTGAGCCCTAAGAACTCTGCCCTGCTTAGAACTCTACCCCGGCTAGAACTCTGCCCTGGCTAGAACTTTGCCCTGGCTAGAACTCTACCATGGCTGGATCATTGCCACGCATGGAACTCTGCCCCGCATGGAACTCTGCCCTATATGGAACTCTGCCTTGCATGGATCTTTGCCCCGAATGGAACTCTACCCCAGTTGGAACTCTGCCTTGGTTGGAACTCTGCCCCGACTAGAGCTCTTCCTTGCATGGAACTTTACCCCAGCTGGAACTCTGCCTCGACTGCAACTATTTGTGTTGCAAAACCCATCAACTAGGTGTTATACGTAGGAAGATTAGGAGCTTGTTGTTTGCTCATCATTTGGATGAAAAGCTTGACCTCAACCTCAATGGTGGTATTTTTGCCCCAACTGGAACTTTGCAAAGTGATAGCATAATGGAAATGCTTGAGTTTCTATTTTGTAAATTTCTTCTTGGTTTCTGGTTGATCTATTTGGTTCATTGATCTGTATCTTGTTTCACTTATATGGTGGTTTGAAACCTCGTTCATGGCCCATTAACCCTAGAAGCTTCAATGAAATCCTATAGCCCTTGATTTCCTTCCCTAGCATTGTCAAAGCCCTGAAACCTATCATTGGCATATAAAATGTCCTAACGGTGCACAAATACTCATTAGGATACCTTGTCTTGACCTTTGAGCCCTAAGAACTCTGCCCTGCTTAGAACTCTGCCTCGGCTGGAACTTTGCCCCGGCTAGAACTCTGCTGCGCATGGAACTCTACCCAACATGGAACTCTTCCCTGCATGGATCTTTGCCCCGGCTGGAACTCTGCCTTGCATGGAACTTTACCCTAGCTAGAACATTGCCCCGACTGCAACTATTTGTCTTTCAAAACCCATATACTAGGTATTATATGTAGGAAGATTAGCATCTTGCTATTTGCTCACAATTTGGATGAAAAGATTGACCTCAACCTCAATGGTGGTATTTTTGCCCCGGCTAGAACTTTGCAAAGTGATGGCATAATGGAAATTCTTGAGTTTCTATTTTGTAAATTTCTTCTTGGTTTTTGGTTGATCTATTTGGTTCGTTGATATGTATCTTTTTTTGCTTATATGGTAGTTTGAAACCTCGTTCATGGCCCATTAACCCTAGAAGCTTCAATGAAAGCCGATAGCCCTTGATTTCCTTCCCTAGCATTGTCAAAGCCCTGAAACCTATCATTGGCGTATAAAATGTCCTAATGGTGCATAAATACTCGTTACGATACCTTGTCTTGACCTTTGAGCTCTAAGAACTATGCCCTGCTTAGAACTCTGCCTCGGCTAGAACTCTACCCCAGCTAGAAGTCTGCTAGGGCTGGATCATTGTTGCAAATGGAACTCTACCCCACATGGAACTCTGCCCTAGCTGGAACTTTGCCCTGCATGGATCTTCACCCTGGCTGGAACTCTTCCCCAGCTGGAACTCTACCCCGCATGGAACTCTACCCCAGCTGGAACTCTACCTTGCTTGTAACTTTAACCCAGATGGAACTCTGCCCCGACTACAACTATTTGTCTTGCAGAACCCATCTACTAGGTCTTATACATAGGAATATTAGGAGCTTGTTGTTTGCTCATAATTTGGATGAAAATCTTGACCTCAGCCTCAATGGTGGTATTTTTTCGCCGGCTAGAACTTTGCAAAGTGATGGTATAATGGAAATGCTTGAGTTTCTATTTTGTAAATTTCTTCTTGGTTTTTGGTTGATCTATTTGGTTTGTTCATATGTATCTTGTTTCACTTATATGGTGGTTTGAAACCTCGTTCATGGCCCATTAACCCTAGAAGCTTCAATGAAAGCCTATAGCCCTTGATTTCCTTCCCTAGCATTGTCAAAGCCCTGAAACCTATCATTGGTGTATTAAATGTCCTAATGGTGCACAAATAATCATTACGATTTCCTCCCCTAGCATGGTCAAAGCCCTGAAACCTATCACATGTGTATAAAATGTCCCAATGGAAACCACATCCCACTCAAAGGCCAAAGGTTTGCTCTAGAGGGGTTATGTGGTGCTTTGAGTCCTTGTCCAATGATTATGTGTTGTTTTGGAATTTCCTGGAATAATATTTTATGTGCATGGTAAATCGAACATCTATATTGTACTGTTTATTTGTGATTTCGGAAATGGGTGGTCTTGCATAACATTTGTTACTAAGAGTATAAAAGTTGTTATTTTTTAGGGTTTTGTTTGCTTCGAGGCTTGTGAAACCAAAGTTGGCCTTCTTATACTATGGCCATAATATAGGTTCATGTTATATCTGAACAATCCAATATCCTTATTGATGTATTGAGCTACATGAACTAAATATGTTATTAGCTGAGCATCTTAGGAAGACTTGACTTATAAAGTCATTAAGGAAAGTAATGGTTGCAACTTCTTTTACTGTTTGGGAGATGAGTGCAATAGTTTGCGACGTGGCAAGTGTTGCACATTTAATAAACATCGTGAGCAATTACATGGGTGGGAACCCATAACATTGCATGTCGGTGCCCCTCAGGGCCATAACTACAAGCTTCGTTCTGCATCAAGAATGAAAAAAGAATGCAAGCGAAAAAATTACGACGTTGAATACCGGTTCAAGAAGAATAGGAAGGCTGTGGAGACTGCTGCCATTCATCGAGAGATCCAAAGTGAGGTATGATGTTTGTATTGATGTTTTATTTCCGAATGTATTAAAAAAGGACATTGGCTTAGCTTATTATCCTTGTTTTTCTTGTAATAGGGGGTGAAAGGTGCGGATGAGTTGAGTGAAGATGCAGTGGCACGCATCAAAAGAATCGTTACTGAATATGATGCACAAGCAAGTGAAAAAAAATATGCACTTTACGAATATTGTTCATAAGAAGGTTATCAAAGATAAAGATTGGGAGGCCCTAAGAAAAATCTTCAATGAGTCACTGCCGGTAGGAATTTTCAATTCCTATTCAAATTCCTATTCAATTCCAGTCTTGCATGGCATTTGGAGAACTAACATATATTGAATATCCTATCATTGCAACAGAGATATTTAGATAGCTCTTCTTATTCAGCCAAGGATGATTACATGTTTGTTGACGATCATTAGTCAGTGTACATTTTGTAAACCCCTCCATGTTTTGATACATATTGAAAATGCCTGAATTAATATCCATCTTATTGACAATATTTCCTCTTTTATGCAAGGAAATAATATATATGTGGGTCAATCGTTTACATATCATTTGAATCAAACCCCTAATATTTTTGAAGATGTTGAATTTTCTTTGTGTGACATGACAACTGAAGGTGTCAGTCAGGAAAGCATTCAACAACGTGAGAAGACATCTGATCATGTTCCTTTCATCCCACCATCATTTGACAAGACTCCAATTGATTTAAATGTTGCATTTGAATTTTCGCAAAGTCTTGAGGACAATATCATGTCCGTTGAAGAGACACTCGGTGTAAGTTTTATAAGCCGCTCCTTGTATTGTAATTTTTTCCAATTGCTATTCAAATTAATGTTTGTTTTGTTGTATATAATACCAATGTTGCAAGGAATTTTAAAAAACTTTTTTAAAACATTCTTTCATTGCAATAGAGAAATGTATGCAACTCTTCACAAATTCCTGAGGACAATATCATGTCCATTCAACTCATTGTAAGTTGTATAAGCGCTCCTTGTATTGTTACACATTGGAAATACTTTATTGAAACCCCATTTTATTGACATTGTTTCCTTATAATGGTAGATAAATATGAATGAATGCATTGAACAAGGAGAAGGAACGAGTCAAACCCCTGATGTTGGTGAATATGTGGATGTTATTCAGTGTTCATTTGATTCATTTTCTAGGCCTATATTTAATAGGACACCGGGTAGTGTTCCTTTAGGCCCCACAATATTTGGCAGGACACTTGATAGTGTTCCTTTAGGCAAGCCAATATTTGACAGGACACCCACTACTGTTCCTTTAGGCTCACCAATATTTGACAGGACACCCAATTGTGTTCGTTTAGGCCCACCAATGTCGAAATGACTCCAAAATAAAATGTCCAAAATTTGCTAAATGAAGAAGGTGACAGAGATGGAGAGGACAATATTGATGTAAATCATGAAAAGGTCCAGAATGCAAATACACAACGTAGGGGTCACAAATGAACCTTTCTCACCCCAAATAAAACAAAGGATAAGAAATCGAAATACCATCACCCTTCATTCTATTCATAGTCTATCACCAAAACAAAGAGGCCACGCGCATGCACTATGAAGAGAAATAGGTGTGAAGTGTTATTTTGTTTGTACTTTGTGTTTAGTTTTTGAAATTAAAGTATGTTGTTTTGTATATTGTTTAATTTTTCACATTTACAAATATTGCTTTTTGTTTTCTTTTAACAGGTAGCTTTCCAATCCAAGGCGAGGTTGACTGGTTCTATCCAAATTTTTGTTCTTGGAATTTTGTTGCAATATGAGAATTTTGTTGCATGCTAATACTTGTCATTAGTCAATAATCTGTGCATCTAAGCTTCCATGTACCTTTAAAGAGATTCAAACAACATCACTTTTAATCATGGGCATGAAAGAAGCAAATTTGGGCACTTTTGGGTAATTCTATGCGTCACAACAGCAAGAAACTTTGGGCACTTAATGGAATGGTTTCTTGTCTATATATGGTATAGGAGTTGTTACTGATAGCCTGATACTAGATGCCAAGAATGTATCTATCAGTGCATACTCGGGCCTCACACTCAGACCTTATTTCAGCATTGTTTGCATTAAGAATGTATCTATCTTGTACATATTCCATATTATGTAAATGAAAGGCCTATCCTTATTACTGTTCTCTGTAAAATACTTAAAACATTATTCAGTGACACAAAGTGATTTCAAATACAATTTTTTTGATAATATCAGTTCATATTTTACCATGTGTGTACAAGTCTTCTGTACAGTTTATCATTTAATTCTATGTATCAACCTTACCTCTTTGAAGGCAATCAACTGTTTCTTATGATATTGATGATCAACATTTCAGTTTTATTATTATTTTTTATATCTACTAAGGTTAATGCAACTAAGACCTGCAAGATGTTATAAATTATAGGCTATAAATTGTAAGTTGTTCATATGGTCCATTAAGGTTAATGCAACTAAGACCTGCAAACTGCACATAACTTGTCTTGAACCATAAGCTGCCTTTAAACATCCTGCAAATTGCCTAAATCTCTGTAGGTTTCAACCTAGTTTTATTATTAAATGTTATGTATCAATTTTAGTATAAAAGTAATCTGGAAAAGCATACGTTTTCTATACTCTTTTAACTGACTTGACAGACATAGTCAATGTCATTTTCCTACAATACAGATTGTATAATGTATGATGAAATGCAGATTTTCTAGTTCACTAAATGAAGAGTATGATGAAAATATCGGACATGTAAAGGTTGGACAGAATTAATAAACCTTTCATATTCAACTATAGTGTTCTTTTTGGAATGTGTTTTATGCTAAACAGTTACACTTCTATAATCAGCCTTAGACAACATGATATATATAACTTTGATTTTCCTATGAATATAAAGTTATTGGTTTGATTTTCCGTTGAATACAAAGTTATTGGTTTCTCTGCTTCCTAGTTAAACTTGTTGCTCATTTATATAGGTGATAGAAAGGGTAGTCACAAACAGGGATGATTTTAAGGAACCATACTTATTTAAAAGTGTATAAATGTTGGCGAATATTACCAATTCTTAAAACTCCAACTATAAAATGATTGGAGATTTTTTTCAAAAAATATTTTAATTTCCAAGGATTTTATATCGTTTATATAATAATTTGGCGATTTTTAGGGAGAAAAAATTTTACCCCATCGAAATTGGGTGAAACAAAGCTTCAAAAAATGCAAAATGGTGAATCGTTTTTGGGAGAAAAACATCGAAAAATAGCCCACTGGGCTAAAATTCACCCCTAAAATTATCGCTGGTCACAAAATGGTGCAAAAGTGGACAATGTACATTGAGGTGTCTTGTCAACCTAACCCAGGCCAAGCCATTATATATTATCTCCTTCACAACCAAGTGACACAACATGTGCTCCAAAATAGGAGAGAATTATCTAGAAGGACTACTAACAACGAAGCGTACTATATAGCCCTGGTTGAAGGGCTAAAGGATGCGAAAGAATATGGTGCAAAAAATATTGCAGTGGTAACCAACTCATTGTTAATATGTAACCAGATGAATGGGGAATACAAAGTCCGGAAAGACCATTTGAAACTTCTTCATAGAGAAGAAAAAAATGTTGTTAATCAGTTCCATACTTTTACCATCGATTACCAGGCTGAGGTCAAGAAGATGTGTACAGATATAGTTTCAATAGCAGGGGGAGTTGCAACTTCTGATGTCCAAGATTTCTTCCCATTAAAGACCCTTCCAAAAGGAGTCATTCTTGAAAATCAATATATATTTCCATGGCGTGGATGTTTTCTTCTTATTCTTGTTGTGCTACATATTATGGCATGGCTGTATCACAACTCTTATTAAGTGTACAGTGATTTTATATAATTATGGTAGAATGTACTTTCATGTCCAAAATGGTTATGATATTGCAGATTTTTTTCTAAATATGGTATCTCTTGAATCTCTTTTCCGGTTTTTTAATTAATTCTTTCCAGATGTGTACAGTGTTCCTGGTGACATGACCTGCTGCCTAAGGGTAAACAAATATTCATGAAAAATGAAAAAAAAATTGGCATGACAAGCAACCATGAAGTCACCCTAATGTCTACAGAAACATTCAATCTGCCAAATGATCATTGTTATTCTAATGAGCCCTTAAAAAAATCACAATACAAATGTCATTGTTAGTGCAATATATCTTATCAATTTAATCTTTGTTCAATTTATATGTGAAAATTTAATGGACAAAAAACTAACCTTATTGAAGCTTTTTATGTCATTGATAAAACACTTAATGAGTAAATGCTAAGACACTAAAAAATATGGCAAAATAAGATTTGTTTTGTTGGTTTGCAACAACCTCAGCAGAGGTGTTATAGCGGATTTCACCACACTAGGTGAATCACACTTTGTATGGCCTTCCCCTGTCCCGCTGCAGACTCTTTGGACCCCATGGACCACATTTTATCCTTTGATGTTACCTTGATCATCCCTAAAACCATATAAAAAATGATATATGCGGCTTTTACCCCGATAACCACGTACATACACGGATATATCCCCGATAACCGCGTACATCGGGATGTGTACATAAATCCAAGTCCTTTTGGAGTTTTCCTTCACTTGGATCCAACTCATTCGACTCCTGGCCTTCCATATGCCTTGATATCGCTCGGATTCGACCCTTCAGTATCCCATGTGAAGCTATATAAGGAACCCCTTGGTACATTGAATACATATAGAGAGATTGAAGCAAAGAAACTATAGTCCATTGTTGCCAGGATTTATACTTGAGTCAGCATCCCTTTGTCCCTTGGAGCACTGTTGTGTTCTTCCCAAGCTTGCCTTGTACTAGTGAACTTGCTATCGAGAGATGGAGGATTGAGGTGGTGGAGACCCAAGTGGGGGATTCAGTTTCTCCGATTTGCAGACGTGCCGTCAGAGGTTGTATCTATCTTGTAATCTCTGATTTATATTAATAAGAAACATCTTTTCTTGTCCAATGATGTGTATTTGATTTAATATTGTATCCATTGGAATGTATCAAATGCTTTTACATTATTGATGTTATATATGCTAGAATAGTTCTAACACCATGATATAGTATGCTTGTATTGTTCACTTGTTTTTGAGGCAGGATTATATCAATCCAAGCTCAAAGTTGGAAAGCTCAACGGGGATCTACTTTAGCCTTCCGAAATAAGGTACGAGGTCTGATCCTTTAGTGTTAGACATTTTATTTCTATTGCATATTGGGAAAGATGGTGTTCTGGAGTCAAGTCTGTCTGTTGTGGTACCCCAAGCCATAGGAATTTCTCTCCGTAATAGAATTGGCGACTCCGCTGGGGAGTTCCTAGTAGTTGTCCTTTGGGGGTGATTTTCTTGGCATTCAATGTATTTGAATTGCTCTTTCTCTCTTGTTTCTGTGTCAAGACTGGGGGCATGTATGCCTGGTAGAGTCTGATTGGAGTAAAGTCTGTCTCAGTCTGCCTGTTTGCCTTGTTTTATGCACCTTTTTCTTCCTGTACGCGGGTTTTGAATTTACAGTCGCGTATACACGAGGGTTCCTTTGGGATTTCCGCGTATACACGTGGGTTTACTGTGAACAGTCGCGTATACCCTGGTTTTTACCTTTTTGTGGAAGATAGTGGGTTGC
>LPNX011161081.1:35087-53355 GCA_001517045.1 Pseudotsuga menziesii | reverse complement strand
TTGCTGAGTCTCCTTTGGCACTGCCTGAGTCTGTTTTGACCTCTGTTTCTGACTGGAAACGTTTTTTTTTAGCCTAATTTTTTTTTTTAGGAAAGTTCTTGTCATGGCATTCTTGGTTTTTTGTTTTTGAGATTAGTGCATTAGGGTTCTTTTACCTTAGTCTTTTGCTTGGATGCTGTTTATGTGTGCTTGCAGAGTCTGAGGGTGGTAGAATCATTCTTTTGCTTTTTGGCATCTCTTATATTCAAAAAAATACAAAAATATTTGCTTATCATTATGCATTGCATTATGCACTTTGCATTGTACTTGCACTAGCTCTAGATTTGCTTTGGAGTACTAGTTAGGAATTCATATATGAAAATTTGCATTGCATTTGAAGACAAATTGTGCATTCACGTAGTACGCATACCCTGTTTACATGGACATAATGCATTTGCATTGATTGTTACAGTGTGCATTTTACTTCTTGTTGCGTCATAACACCACTAGTTGCACGACCATATCCTATTTTTGAGTAATAAAGCCAACTAAAATCAACGCTAATTAAAATGAATTACACTCTTTTATTTTATAGGGTGCACCAACAAGCTTAGGTTTTAGGATCTTGGAATAGTTCATTGTGAGTTAATTCTCCAAGATCACTAAACAACAACAATTAGGTGTCTGTCCAGGGAGTGTGTGAAATCCTTGGTATAACCGGCGTTCTCGGGAAGCTCCTCTCAAAAGGGAGTCAAGCACTAGGCAGTGTCAGTGGTTGTTGATTGGGATAACCCCTGGTCAGTAACTGTGTAGCACCAGCGCTATAGCCAGGATTGTATTCCTATCTGGGGGCTCTTTTAGGAGTTTCGGGCTTTGCTACCTTGCCCATACAGTCAATCCCGCCTGCGACTGTCCGCCTGAGCGTTGATTATATTGAGGTGACCTTAGTGACCTTACCTAGGATATCGAGGGGGTACGTGTAGAGGTTATTCTGCATGTGTCCTGGCCAGGTTGGGGTCGTACAGCACAGTCGCTTTACGCATTGAAGCTGAGGGCCACAATAATTGGTTCCAAACCTCCGCTTGTGGTGACAAGGGCCTCTCAAGCCTCTCTTAGGCGAGACATACCGGCCACATTCGGGAGCTCACTTATCCAGCCCTTGTTTTCTTGTATTTGGCCTTAGATTTTTTAGTGATTGCTTTGTGCATGCTAGTTGGCCTAGGGTTTACATAGATAGAGAGTCTTTGCTATTTTTTGAGTCATTGTAGATCCGAGTGCGATTCCGCGCCGTTCTTGTCGGTTAAGAGGCCTTCCGCCTTCTACTTCTACTCCTCCTTTGGGAGAGAGACCTAGGAGGACTATATCACACACTGATTCACACACCATGGAGGATCATTTAGAGACTATTCCTGAGCCACCTCCTCCCGTTCGTATTGACGATGGGGAACTTACTCCTACATACGATCCTTCACCTGACCTAGTTGATTTTGGTCTCGTGATTTCCCAGATAGGATCTTTCCATGATAGACCTACTCACCCTAGGGCTGATTCCCCGTTGCCACATTACCGGTATGGAATGTCGGAAGATGCCGAGACTCACTTTGAACCTGCCAGTACTACTTACGGTGGTTATGTTACGACTGGTTTTCCTGAGCATGATTTGACATTTCATGTTGAATCTGATTCTGATCCTAGCGCTATGCCTGGGGGCATTCCCATTCCTTACCTTGCGGAGAGGTTTGGGAGTACTAGTCACATTGCACCTTCCATCCCAGTGGTGGAAGCGATCTCTCATATCCCTCCTGGGTCTAGAGTTAGTGATCCCATTAGGATACTAGGTCCTAGACGAGTGACGATAGGTATGAGTACATATCTTATTACTGAGCTTCCTTCGTCCTTGGTTCTGAGTTCTTCAAATGTACATCCTCCACCTTCTCCACGTGGTCCTTCGAGTTAATATATGGCTATGAGTCAGGTCCGTACTACGGTCACTAGACCGATTGTGTCTCAAGTTCATATACCACCTGTTGCGTCGGGAGGCTATATTCACCCGTCTAGTGGTCAGCTTGTCACGTCTGGAGCATATATACCTACTTCTGGCATGTATGTTACCCCTTCCGCAGCTTATCGTCCTACCTATGGAGTCTCCCATGGGACATCACATGCGATGACCTATGGACCTTATTATGGGACGCAGTATGGACAGGTTACTTCACCTTATGGAGGTGGGTATCAACAACCTGCTTACTCTCCTAACTATGGCTTTGTAGCTCCTACTAGACAAGGTCCACCTTATTATGGTACTTCCACGCCACCCTATACGGGTCAGACAGGAGGAGGACACTATGGCCAAGGCCATGGTGGTGCCCAAACCTATGTTAACCAGGGAGCGGTCCCTCGACCTCATCATGCTAAGCTCCCTTTCCTCGCGACACTCAACCTTCCTGACTTATCGAGATTTACGAATGATCCTGTCGCTCATGACCCGGCTTGGCTGGCTGTCCCTACCAAGCTTCCTTCGGATATACCTAAATTCAAAGGCAAACCAAGAGAATATCCGAGCGAACACGTTACCACGTTTCACCTTTGGTTCTCTTCGAATTCATTAAATCAGGACTCAGTCCGCTTGCGACTATTTCAACGCACCCTCACAAGGCCTGCTGTGAAATGGTATATAGAGCTACCAAAGGGAGCCTTTACCTTGTTCAACGATCTTGCGATGACTTTCCTTAATCACTTCCAGCTACCAGTACGGTATGATGTTGGTACTAAACTCTTGTCGACATTTCGGCAAGACAAAGCCACCCATATTTCTGATCATATTCAGGAGTGGCGTAGACGGAAGAGATTAATCAAAGCCTTTATACTGCCGGAGTTCCTCCTCGAGTGGTTCCTCAAGTCTTTATTGCCATATATCGCGAAGGATGTTTCCACATCCGGAGTGCAGAATGAGGAACAGGCCATCTTTAGGGCGCAGGAACTGGACTCGATTTATGCTCAGTCCGGTTTGTTATACGAGATTATTCCTAATGCTCCTCATTCTAGTTTCGATCCAAAGGTCAAACCTAGACCACATGCCGATGGCATTGTGGGTTGTGCAAGTGCCAAACCTGCAGATTCGGTTGCAAAACAGGTCAGCCAATTGTCGCTCAACCAATCTGCTTCAGGACAATCTACGGCTTCGTCTCAACCCGCCCAAACGGCAAGTGTACATTCTGTGCAATCGTCGGACCATAAGGGTAACCAGCAGCCCGGATGGAATAAGAAAAAGGGCAAGAATAATAATCAAAAGGGTGGGAATAAAAATGAGAATGCTACTAATAATGGCAAGAACGGTCAGAATGCTAGGGGGGACAAGCAAGCGAAGCGTAAAGTTAAATTTCCTTGCAAGTTATGTAAGGAGGATCATCTCACTTACTTGTGCCCTCGAATTGATGAAGCTTCGAGGCTGTTAGCACAAGGCCCAGCTGTGCAAACAAACCCTTTACCGCATAACCAGAACATGAACTCGAAGTCCCAGGAGCAATCTAGTGCGAATGATCCACCTGAGACTAGTGCTCGTGGGTGCATTAACATGGTCCATGCCGCTAAGATTGTGACTCGTGCGAAAGATTATGGATCGTCACAACCCAGCCCAGGCAAGGAACCTGATCCACCAGGAACTCCTCTGCGCATTGAGAAACCGGCCGATAAACCGATGGATAAACCTGAAGCTGCGCCTCGCATTCCTAAGGGGGTACTTAAGTGCTCGGGGCATAATCCAAATGCTCGAGCCGCCCAGAATTATTCAGTTGTCGAGGACTTGGGCCATTCTCCTTGTGCGATGTCTGCATTGGAGGTGCTTCAGACTTGTCCTTCGCAAAGGAAGGCTTTGCTTTCTGCTCTTGGTGTGAATGGTGATGATTCTTCCTCAATGATCAAATTTGAAACCGCAAGACATCAGCCTCGCTTGCCCTACTATGTGTCACTTTTGGTACACGTAGAATGTCTTAATATGATCATCAAGCACACTGTAATTGACGAGGGTGCTGCTGCCTCGGTGATGTCTTTGTCTTGTTGGAAGGGTCTTGGTTCTCCTGAGCTGTCAAAATCCGGGACTATGTTAACTGCTTTTGATGGGAGATCTTTTAGGCCGCACGGCATCCTTCCCTCTCTTAAGGTCCGTTTGGGGGGGAATACCGTTGCGATAGAGGTCGAAGTGGTTGATGCGCCACTCGACTACAATCTCTTGCTGGGTCGGAATTGGATGTACAGTATGCAAGCCATTGCATCTTCCTTGTTCCACATTGTATGCTTTCCTCATAATGGGAAGATTGTAACAATCGATCAGATGTCATTCAAGAATTCCCCTGTTACTACATCTTCGGGCACTTCGGTCCTGATCGTTGAACACTCTCAGCCGGCAACTGGGAGTGTGGGTGTAGGTATGTATCCCTCCCTTATGGGGAGTTTTAGTTGTCCTGCATCAGTCCTCATGATAGGATCTATTTTCAGTAAGGCTTCGTCTTCTACGACCTTGGTGTCTTTTCGCACGACTCATATGGAAGATCCTTGGGTTCTTCCTACACCGAGTACCTCTAGTCATCCTGTCGAAACCAACGTCTCGCTTCCTCCAACCATGATTGCTTATCAAGCCAATATTTCGAGTGTTGCGGAGCCTTGTTCTTCCTCTTCCCAGACAGAGGAGGAAGACCCCTATGTGCTGTCGGCATGGGCAGTACAGTCTTCTCATGCCCACGACTGCCTGGATACGGTTTTCCCTTCCGATGAAGTGATCATCGAGGCTATGTCGGGTGTTGAGCCGCCTTGGGAGGAACTTCATCATAGATCATATTTCCTTCCACCACTTGACCGTTTGGAGCATGAGGATTATAGGGAGATTCTTAGTCAGAGACTTGGTAGCCCCATGGTTCCATTAAGCTCTCCTGGTCAGATGGCTAATGGAAACATGGCGAACATATCGTCCACTATTGCTATCAACATCTCTCGAAATCCTGGCACCATTGAGAATGTATATCTTGGAGCGAAATGTTCCCAAGCAGAGATTCTCGAGTATACCGAGCTATTTAAAGAGTTTTGTGATGTTTTTGCTTGGTCTTATGATGAGATGCCAGGTATCGACCCTCGGATTGTCAAACATGAAATTAAGACTTACCCCAACGCTAAGCCCGTTCAACAGCATTTACGCACCGTGAATCCTAGGAAAGCACCCGCCATTAAGGCAGAGATAGAGAAACTGTTGAAAGCCAGTTTCATCTATCACGTTCCCTTGATGGAGTGGGTTTCAAACCCCATTCCGGTGGATAAGAAGCAGGGAGCGATCCGAATATGCACTGATTTCCGCGATTTAAATCATGCCTATCCTAAGGATAACTTCCGCACACCATTTATAGATCAGATTTTGGATGAGTGTGCGGGTAGCGAGGTGTTCTCCTTTATGGACGGCTTTTCCGGGTATAATCAGATTCAGATAAAACCTGAGGATCAACATAAGACTGCATTTATTTGTCCTTGGGGAATGTTTGCATATTGAAAAATGCCTTTCGGCCTTAAAAACGCTGGAGCTACGTTTCAGCGGGCAATGACCTTGATTTTTCATGATCTCAAGTCCATTATTGAAGTATTTTTGGATGACCTCGCTGCTCATTATCGTATGAGAATGCGTCATCCCTATCACTTGAGATTAGTGTTCGAAAGATGCCAGCATTATTTAGTTCAATTAAACCCTCATAAGTGCATCTTTTGCGTAAAGTCAGGTCGTTTACTAGGGTTCATCGTTTCTAGAGAGGGGATAAGAGTCGATCCCTTAAAGGTTGAGGCAATACTTCAGTTGTCTCCCCCGAAGAACATTTGTCATCTTCAGTGTTTGCAAGGCATGGTAAACTTCTTACGAAGATTTGTGGTCAATTTTGCCAATTTTACTAGAGGCTTCATGCGTCTCTTGAAGAAGGATACTCCCTTTGAATGGGATGAGCGAGCCCAAGAGTCCTTCAATGCACTTAAGTGAGCTCTAGCATCGGACCCGGTGATTAGTCCTCCGGATTATAGCCGCGATTTCCTATTATATGTGGCCGCATCTTTAGAGACGATTGGTATGGTGGTTCAGGAGGATGAGGAGCTTCAGGAGCATGTCATTTATTATCTGAGCCGAAACCTTATTGATGCAGAGATTCGTTACTCTCATGTCGAGAAGCTTGCCTTGGCAACCGTACATGCCATTCAGCGTTTGAGACATTATATTCTCCTTCGCCAAACCTTGGTAGTGGCCCATGTCAATTTGTTTCAGTTCGTTCTCACATGAAGGATGATTGGGGGAAAATACAATAAATGGATTGTCATTCTGCAAGAGTTCAATCTCGAATTTGTTTCGGCAAAGTCTAAGAAGTCATTAATTTTTGCAGAGCTTATATCAGATTTTCCGGGCGAGGCCGAGGAGGAGGTTTGTGATGATACGTTGGTTGATGAGCATATCTTCTTAATCTCAACGTCTGACCCATGGTACGGAGATATCATAGTATATCTACAAACACAGAGGACCCCGACTCACTTCTCACGAGATGAACGACGTCGATTATGCCACGTCTCTAAGAACTACCTTATAGTGGATAATACTTTGTACCGCCGTGGGGTAGATTCCATTTTATGACGTTGTTTAACTCACGAGGAAGCTGAGGTTGTGCTGAATGATTGCCACGGTGGGGCGTGTAGTGGACATTTATCTGGGCTTTCTACAGCTCAAAATATTTTGAGAGCGGGTTATTTCTGGCCATCGATCTTTAAAGATTGTGTTGATGCGGTCAAGAGGTGCCACCCTTGCCAGGTGTTCGCACGAAATATGCGCTCGAAACTTGCCCCTTTACACCCTATTATCACCGCCGGTCCCTTCACCAAGTGGGGGTTATATTTTATGGATTGCAACCCAGCTTCGGCTGGAGGGCACCATCATATTATAGTGGCTGTGGATTATTTCATGAAATGGGTTGAGGTAATTCCTACAGTAAAATCCGACGGTGAGACAGCCGCTCATTTCGTGTTCAACCAAATCATTACTCGGTTCGGGATTCCGAAAGAGCTAGTCACTAACCATGGCTCGCGCTTTCAGAACCGTATGATGGAAGAGTTGGCCTCCAAGTTAGGGTATAAGCAAGAGCACTCCTCTTCTTATTACCCCCAAGCGAATGGACAGGTTGAAGCAGTGAATAAATCACTTAAGTCCATTCTCCAACGAACCATCGCACAAAGCAAGACGAACTGGTGCATTATGTTATATCCTGCTTTGTGGGCATATCGAACCGTGGTTAAGACTGCCACTAGTTTTTCTCCATATCAACTTGTGCATGGAGTGGAGTCGATATTTCCGGTTGAATGCGAAATCCCTTCGTTGAAGCTAGCTGTAGAGCTCTTACCAGACACTTCACCTTTGGAGGAGCGTCTGGTCCACCTCGAGCAACTTGATGAGCAGCGTCGAGATGCCTTGGTGGCTCTAGAGGTTAATAAACATCACGTTAAGGTCCATTATGATAAGTCTGTCTGCCCAAGAGTGTTTAATGAAGGAGACTTGGTCCTTTTGTGGGATCAATCGAAAGAACCCTTGGGGGCAGGGAAGTTTAATCCTATGTGGCGTGGTCCTTACGTGGTTAAGCGTGTCTTAGAGAAGGGTGCCTATGAGTTAGTCAACTACGAAGGCAAAGCTTTGGTGGAGCCTAGAAATGGGCTCTATTTAAAAAAATACTATGCATGATATTTAGCCAAGGCTGTTGGTTGTATATTATTGTACAGCTTTGCATAGTTAGGTCTTTTTCTTATCGTGATCAGGTTTGTGATTAGTTTCCATTTCTTTTGGCATATGTCAAGGGAATCTTCCATCTACATAGGATTCACGGATGGTACAAGTCGTCACACTCAACACTCAGCCTCTGCCGCTTGGGTGATTTATACTCCTATGGGTCAGGTACTGTCTTCAGGAGGTGTCTGTCTACGGCCATCTTCCAATAATGTGGTTGAATATAGCACCGTTATTGATCTCCTACGCGATGCCATTTCACATGGCATTCCATCTCTTGAGGTACGTCTTGATTCAGAGTTAGTAGTGTCACAGCTAAATGGTTTGTACCATGTTAGAGATCCAACGTTATTGAGAAGATTCTTACGTGTGAGATTGCTAGAACGGCAATTTGAGAGTATAACATATATACACATTCCAAGAAATGATAATCAAGTTGCTGACTCATATGCTAACTACATGTTAGATTGGCATTTGTATCATTCATAATAAATTAATCATAAACAATTTTTACACATGTAAATAAATAAACCGATCACCATAAAACTTTTTTATATATATCAAAAATGTGGTAATACATAGTGTCATATACAAAAGTGGAGTTGTCAAAGCTTCCATATAATATACGGCCGTACAAAAATACATATACACTCCCAGGCATCTAATCCTGCGGAGGAGGGTTGTGATCATGATATGTCACTACGGCTCTAGCTAGCCGCCGGAATAAACACACCCATGCGCGTGGCACACCCACCACCTGTCGCTGCATAGCCTCAGGCAAGTCCTCGACTTGCACCATGGGAACCCTATGAGTCAACCGGATGAAGTTGGTATGAATGTTCTAGAGCGTCCGCTCCGCATCCACACCTGTGATGTCATCCCATCTTCCCCTCTGTCTATGACATGGGAATCCCTACGGTCGTCGTGGCCCAACATCTGCACATGAATGGTAGATGTCACTATGTGTTGTCACCCAAAAACATGTCTTTTTGATTTCACATAATCAAGAAAATACAAAAAAATTAAATAACTCAAAAAATTTAAAAAGAGTGAGAGTCGAGATTCGGTACCTATCTCTCCGTATGCCGCTCCTGGTGGTAATGGCATGTCCAGATCCCCCCAGAAATCTATCCCTCCATAGGGGTAGTCATATATGGCAACAATCTATCATCGCCACCACGGAAAGAAGTCAGCTGGATACGGGTTGGCCACCCTACCACCCCCCAGTCTGCGCATCGCATCTGCCCAACGACGTTGGGCCGGATCTCGAACCCCATGGAGAGGAACATCCACTCTAGGGCTCAATCCTAGTACACGCTTGAAGAAGAATGTACTCAAAATGCTGCTGAACCTGAAGTTCCGTATCCTACCTGCCTTACACTCACTGAGCTGGTGTTTCATATTGCCCAGTAGTGTAGTGCTCCAATCATAGACGGTCGGTCTCATACACTCCACCGCATAGAACATTAGTGGCCACGAGGCCTGGTGGAGTGAGGCTAGGCCTACTATCCTGCCCAATGTCAGTAGTATGGCCTTTAGGCCCAGCACCTGTATAGCGTTGATGGGGATTTGACTCCCCACCTTCTCTGCCTCTAGGTAGCAGTATATAGCTACATACTCATCGATAGTAAGCCCACCGCCTGGCCCACCTCTTGAACAAAGGTTCACCACCTCCCCCCGTCTCGATAGACCTGTAATGAAGTATATGTCTTCCACCTCTATGGTGAGAGACATCCCATCTATCCTGAAAGACTCTGAGTCTGGATCCCAATAATCCACTAGCATCTATAGAAGTCGTGGTTTGGCTCTCAAACCACCAAGACACCAGAACTTATAGAGTCCACATGCTCGGAGAGCTTGTTGTGCCCTGACATCGGCCCTTATAGCTTCCTCTACTTCATCGTGATCACGCTCTCTCCATTCTAGCACCATCCTGCATGAGAAACCATCAAATTGTCCATTAGATTGCTTAAAATCCATTTGCGCGGCGTCATAAGTGACTGTTTTGCAAACAGCCGCGTATGTACACGGGTTCTGGCCTTTTTTCCGCGTATAGCCAGCCCTATATGCAGAAAAAGCCTCGATAACCGCGTAGGCCGTGCCGCTCATGTAGAGTTGGACTATACACCTCATTTGACCATGAAAACTTATAAAAATTATATTGAAATGTGAGCTAAGAGTATGAGTAACTACCTGGAAGAAGCGGTTGTGAATTCCGCCGGCTGGATCTCCTGGAATTTGCAGTTGAATATCAGAGCTCCAATGGGTAAAAGTTTCAAATGATTTCTATTTCTTACTATTTATAGAAAAAATTTCAAATATTTGAAAATTTTTACCCCCTTTTATATAGTTTTGACCGTTTCTAACCATTTTGGACCGTTTCTGACCTAATTTGTGATGTAGAAGACCGTTTTCAGTGCCGTTTCAGCCATTGGATGGACCCATTCGTACTATTCATAGGTATAACGTCTACACTGGCATATAGGTTAGGTTCACCACCATTTGCATTTTGCATGACCTTATGACCATGTCACCATGACCTTAGGTACGAACCCACTCTATTATGTTAGGGAACCTTCTTGTTGCTATAGAAGTGCCATGATACGAGTGGTAGAGCTTTCCCTTACATGGGCACCCTAGTTAGCGCCTTATTTGCATTTGGTGCCCATGCCGATGTTTCCTCCTTTAGGGTGTGGGAGTTTGTCGTATAGTACCGCCATGACATTTAGCAAGAGCCTCATACTCCTCTTGATCTTATACTGGCCTATTTCCCTCCGGAATCCCCTTATGTCAAGTTGTGAATGCATTATCATGAGCTTTGCCTGCCTGATTGAGCTTTATGCCAGCTCCCCTGACATTGCGTTTCAGCCATATAGCCCGAGCTTGTCTCATGTCTAGCCATGCAGAGCCATCTTTTATATCCTTTGCAGCTTGATTTCCCTTTTTACCGGGAGGGGATTTTCCCCTGAGTGTCGATATCCTACACATGTTTCCTTGCATTGAGCATAGGTATGTTCCACTGCTTGGAACTAGTTTGTTTGCCCCGATGACACTTGTCTCCTCCTAGTTTGTAACTATAAAGCTAGTTTATTCTTTTTTCAAGCTTTTCAAATAACTAAAAAAGTCAAAAAAAAAAATCAAAAAACCAAAAATTCGGACAAGGAAAGATGTTATCTTTTGGCAGCTGTCGAGTCGTGTCGCCTTCGAACAGAGCACTGTATATCACATCCATTGGTTGGGTTATATTTTGACTTTAGGAGTTGTACTCGTTTATCTGATTTTATCTCCACCGACTAGTTAAGCTTCCAGTCCCTATGGAGCCTCTGTTGATGCCTCTTGTGTCACAGAGATGTCCCAGTTTGCATATCGAGTCTATGCTACCTTCATTCAGTCACCATACGCCGTTATGCTCTTGTTCGAAGGAAGTTGAAACCTTTGTCGGCCATTCCTCAGTTATCTTGACTTTGCATGTCGGCCATTCCCGGTACAGTTATTGGTTCGTGCACCTTATGATCGAGTTCTTCCACATTAGACAGCCTTGCGGAGTACCTCATGTTGGATGATGGGGGATGCCTTAATGCCCTCCTTCCAGCAGATTTCATCCCATCGACTTCAGATTATCTATTCTGGGATTGGAATCTAGAGTCCTTTTGAGTGCCTTGAGACTTGCAGTCATCAGTGGCAGGTTCTCTCGCCATCGACAGTTTCTTGGGAATACATCAATGTCCCTTGATCGATGGATTCTCTCAAGTGTTCGACCTCAACACATCTATTCACACTTGTTAGTTTGCACTCTAGTACCTTGATTCCCATTTTCATTATCGGTGGGTAATCTCGCGTCTGTTAACGGTATACATCAATGACCGGTAATCAGACGATGGACTACTATGTTCGACCTCGACACCTCTATTCGCTATGTACTCGTAGCGGTTTGTGTAGAAGACTTTCCAAACTGGTGGCATCATCCATATGCTACCTCCTTGATCGTGCCAGTGTTCATGAGATTTCAGCTCTCGTGACTTGATACCAGTGTATGTCAGATATTTCCAGCCTATGGAGATCTTGATCTATTGTACATCTTCAGCCTATGGAGATCATGATCCATTTTACATTGTATATCTTCATCATGGAGATTCTGATCTATGTATATTGTATGTGGCGATGACCACATATGTGATATCATGTATTATGCCTATTCATGGCCATTGTACTCTTATGTATCCAGGACTACTATATGTACTTGCAGTTATATGCAGAGTTGTATCATGGTGCTATGCTGATTAGGTGGCTGGTCTTCCATTTGGGTACATTCATCACTCCACTTCTGGGATGGACTTATAATGTATTTCGGCCATCGTATGACCCCTCTGACCTCACACATTAGGGGCCATCTGTTATAGTGGATTTCACCACACTAGGTGAATCACACTTTGTATGGGCTTCCCCTGTCCCGCTGCAGACTCTTTGGACCCCATGGACCACATTTTATCCTTTGATGTTACCTTGATCATCCCTAAAACCATATAAAAAATGATATACGCGGCTTTTACCCCGATAACCGCGTACATACGCGGATATATCCCCGATAACCGCGTACATCGAGATGTGTACATAAATCCAAATCTTTTTGGAGTTTTCCTTGACTTGGATCCGACTCATTCGACTCCTGGCCTTCCATATGCCTTGAGATCGCTCGGATTCGACCCTTCAGTATCCCATGTGAATCTATATAAGGAACCCCTTAGTACATTGAAGACATATAGAGAGATTGAAGCAAAGAAACTATAGTCCATTGTTGCCAGGATTTATACTTGAGTCTGCATCCCTTTGTCCCTTGGAGCACTGTTGTGTTCTTCCCAAGATTACATTGTACTAGTGAGCTTGCTATCGAGAGATGGAGGATTGAGGTGGTGGAGGCCCAAGTGGGGGATTCAGTTTCTCCGATTCGTAGACGTGCCGTCAGAGATTGTATCTATCTTGTAATCTCTGATTTATATTAATAAGAAACATCTTTTCCTGTCCAATGATGTGTATTTGATTTAATATTGTATCCATTGGAATGTATCAAATGCTTTTACATTATTGATGTTATATATGCTAGAATAGTTCTAACACCATGATATAGTATGCTTGTATTGTTCACTTGTTCTTGAGGCAGGATTATATCAATTCAAGCTCAAAGTTGGAAAGCTCAACGGGGATCTACTTCAGCCTTCCGGAATAAGGTACAAGGTCTGATCCTTTAGTGTTAGACATTTTATTTCTATTGCATATTGGGAAAGATGGTGTTCTGGAGTCAAGTCTGTCTGTTGTGGTACCCCAAACCATAGGAATTTCTCTCCGTAACAAGAGGCAAGGCCCAGTGTAAGTTTTGTAACAAATTTACGAGTGGAGGAACTAACCAAGCCATTACCTTGTTCTTTAAAATACCCAATTCCCAAATATGTTTACCCATCATGTCATAGCAATATACAGTCCAGTGCTAGTAAAGCCAAAAAAGAGACGGATGGCCAAGATAGGGGCTAGGTTCACAATTAACCCTACTGACAATGTTATTGTTTCACCTTCCTCACATGTACATCTACCTTAAATTCTCTTACCTATTTGTACTACCACTTTTTTTTTGCTCCCATAGTCATCCCAGTTGTCATCCTTGGTTGGAAGTACCAAATGATGCAAAACAATAGATTAGCAAGTTATTTTCCATGTCGTTGTTCAGCTAGCTACTCATTTTTGGTTTCTCAAGTTGTTGCCAAATCCGAATCATTTGACTTTGGCCTTTGGTGAGACTTAGCCTATTGAGCATCTTTGAACATCTATTTTAGTTGTACTTTGGTACACTTTTGAGCTGTATCTATTTTCTGTTTTGAATTTTATCTTTTGCAATGTTAGGTGACTTGGTCCAAATAGATCACTCACCTGAATTATTTTATTTTATTCAAGACTTGATCAAAATTTGATTGCTCTCCCACAGTTTTTCAGTCCTATCTATAGATAATTTAAATAAGTATATAACAAGTGTGTACATTACGACAGTATCCTCTATACTTGGTGCTCATATGAACCTGTATCAGAGCCTTAGAATAGGGCTTCTACAAAGTTCTGTCCTAGGGATTTTTTTTCCTTCTCAAGATTCTCCTTGAGCTCTCAACTCCAAGAAACTCAAGTGATTTAAAGATGCATCAACACCCTCCTCTCCTACTTTGAGGCCATTGATATGCACATGCACATTTATGTCCACAACTAGTGAAATCATTGCTCCATTCTAGCCTATTCCATTAGTTTTCTGATCAATAAGGTTAGTTTTTTGTCCATTACATTAATTAAACCCACGTAAACAATTAAAAATTATTTTAACTAGCTTTTTAACTAGCCACGGAAGATTATTTTGCAAAACAAAATTATTAAGATCTATCATAATAATCTTGATCTCGTTTTGATCCCATTTATCTAATCCCCTTTTTCCACCGACTGGAAGAAATTACATCCATATAGTAATACATATACATATATATCTGTTTTAGAAATTCCATCCTTAACATACAACTTGATATGAGGTCCCTAATGTCCCTATTGTCCATCTACAGTAGAACTCTTCCAGCAGCAACAACTTTGGGAGAGATTCAATTTGGTTCCTGGGTTGTTTTATGGAAGAATCATTCAAACCTCTACCCTTCAACTTAAAATCATGTAGTTTCTACAGCTATGACAACATGACAGCTAATGGGGATTCGTCCCATGATCCAAAGGAGATAATCCAACAAACCAAATAACTAAAAAAAAGTAACAAGGTTCAGGTAGGATTGAGTAAATTATTTATTTATTTAAATTGGGAGAAATTGAACTCTTTGTTTTCTGTAATTTGTAATGATCCAAGTGTTATTCTCTTTATTCCTCCAAGGCATGAGCACAAGTCTCTCCCATCAAATTCTAGACCAACACCTCATAGTTCTACCTCTAGGTCACAGAGGAAGCCACCCAAGTCACTGAGTAAAGATCATATGACACACACCCAACATTTAATAGGTTTGACAGCACACTCAACCGATTGTCACTAGTCAATAAATTATAAGGGAGATTGCGGTGGAGCTTATGTGTCCTCTAGGTAGAAAAGAGGAGCTCAAGATGGTAACTAGTGTTTGGGATGAGAGTAATGCTTGACATCCTAAACAATGGAATTGGCATAAGAAGAGACCTTATTAAGAAAAGAAAAAACTCCAAATCAACCTAAGCAATTTGTAAAAAAAGAAAGAGTATATCAAGAATATAATAAAAAAGTCCAAGTAGAAAAGAGCAGCTCAATGTCTAGTGGACTAACTTACTATTTTGCATCCCAATCACTTATGGTAAATTTTGGAAAACCATACATCTGGAAAATGTCTTTCATGAATAACGAGAACACCAAAAGCTCATGTTTCTTCAATATGGAGGATTTCAAATCAATTTCATTGTGTAAATGCATATACAAACTTATTGCCAAGATTATTACAAACATGATTAGGGGCATCTTTTCCATAATTGTGTTCTCTGAACAATTTGGACTAACTTATTATTTTGCATCCCAATCACTTATGGTAAATTTTGGAAAACCATACATCTGGAAAATGTCTTTCATGAATAACGAGAACACCAAAAGCTCATGTTTCTTCAATATGGAGGATTTCAAATCAATTTCATTGTGTAAATGCATATATAAACTTATTTCCAAGATTATTACAAACATGATTAGGGGCATCTTTTCCAAAATTGTGTCCTCTGAACAATTTGATTTTTAGAAGGACGCCATATTCATGATGCAATAGGGATTACACATCTGCCACCTCAGCTTTTATTCACTTTACTATTGCCACATGGCCTTCCACCTCTCACAGCAATGAACCATTGTTTCTCTGACATATCAACCACCACGTCGTCGAACAGATTTTCCATGCGTAGCAAAAGGTAGGAGGCCTGACAGGTCATCCCAGGCTCTGAGCTGGTGATCTTCTAGTGGAGTCCAAACACCAGAGCCTCCACCATACCTTTGCTCTAAGCGTTGAGTAAAGTATGAAAGAATGGGATATATAAACCCATATAAACCATTCCTCCCAGTAAATGTGGGATAAATCCCAATGGGAAAACAAATCACAACCGTCAATCCTATGATCAGATGGTTCCTGTATCTTCTGCGCTTTAGAGTATTATGCTGGTTGAATTTCTAAGGCTCCAATAAAAATTTTAAAGGCTCCAATCACAGGCTATGGGCGCTTTTCCAGCTGTATGGGAGTTGTTTGGCATCCTCAGTGTTCTTGTTGTCATGCTTGTGGCGAGCCTATTTCTAAACATGAGTTTTCTATGTCAGGAAATGATCCACACCACAAATCCCGTTACAAGGAAATCTACCATCCAAAATGTGATGTCTGCAACCATTTTATCCCAACAAATAGAGCTGGCTTAATTGAGTATAGAGCCCATCCATTTTGGGGACAGAGGTACTGTCCTTCACATGAACATGATAACACTCCTAGATGCTGCAGTTGTGAACATATGGAGGCAAGGAATGTACAACATATTAAGTTGGATGATGGTCATAAACTCTATCTTCAGTGCTTGGATTCAAAAATTATGGATACAAACGAATGCCAGCCACTTTACATTGAAATTAGGGACTTTTATGAAGGCATGAATATGAGAAAAGACCAACAAATTTTAATGTTGCTGGTTGAAAGGAAAACATTGAATGCAGCCATGCAGGGTGAGAAGGAAGGAAGCCATCACATGCCAGAAACTAGAGGACCGTGCCTTTCATAGGAACACACTGTCAGCAATATTACCAGAAGGCCTAGGATTGGAGGTAATCGGATCTTAGACATGTTCACTGAACCCAGAAAAATTACTAGAAGATGTGAAGTCACAGCTATTCTCTATAATTTTAGGTTCATAATCTTGAACTAAAAAACTTGAGAATATATATGATGCTTTGTGATATGTTAGGTTTTTCTTTAAAAATTATATCTGGTCCAAAATTGTAAGTTGGGATACATTTTGGATTTTGGTTTTATGGTAAGCAAATGATTTAGTAATTTGTTTTAAGTTTTTTTATTTTTATTTTTGATATTTGATTATTATATTTTCATCAATAATGATTTTTTTTTTATTTTTTAAAAAAAGTATTTTATTCTATATTGTTTATAAAGATTATATTGAGCCCAAAAGGTTGAATCCATGCACAAAAGGTTATAAGAATTTTATTTCACTTATTAATTTTACATGATCATAAAAATCATATTGATTAACCATTTAAATTTTATAGATTTAGTTTTACATTTTATTAATTATTATATATTTAATATTACATTTGATTAGTTAGAGATTATATGATAAAGACAAGTTGCTTTACAACTATTAATAGGCTCAATTCTACGAAAATGTGTCTTTCCCATGTCAAAATCCACGTCGTCGAACAAATTTTCCATGTCTTCCTAGATTATTAACAGGCTCAATTCTGTGAAAATGTGTCTTTCCCATGTCAAAATCCACAACGTCAAACAGATTTGCCATGCGTGGCAAAAGGTAGGGGGGCTGACAGGTCATCCAGGGCTTCGAGCTGGTGATCTTTTCATGGAGTCCAAACACCCAGAGCCCCCACCATACCTTTGCTCTACACGTCAAATAGAGTATGAAAGAATGGGATATATAAACCCATATAAACCATTCCTCCCAGTCAATGTGGGATAAATCCCAATGGGCAAACAAATCACAAATGTCGATCCTATGATCATAAGGTTCTTGTAGCTTCTGCGCTTTAGAGTATTACGCCGGTTGAATTTCTAAGGCTCCAATAAAAATTTTAAAGGCTCCAATCACAGGCTATGGGTGCTTTTCTAGCTGTATGGGAGATGTTTGGCATCCTCAGTGTTCTCGTTGTCATGCTTGTGGCGAGCCTATTTCTGAACATGAATTTTCCATGTCAGGAAATGATCCACACCACAAATCCTGTTACAAGGAAATGTACCATCCAAAATGTGATGTATGCAACCATTTTATCCCAACAAATAGAGCTGGCTTACTTGAGTATAGAGCCCATCCATTTGGGGACAGAGGTATTGTCCTTCGCATGAACATGATAACACTCCTCGATGCTGCAGTTGTGAACGTATGGAGGTAAGGAATGTACAATATATTAAGTTGGATGATGGCCGAAAACTCTGTCTTCAGTGCTTGGATTCAGCAATTATGGATACAAATGAATGCCAGCCACTTTACATTGAAATTAGGGACTTTTATGAAGGCATGAGTATGAGAAAAGACCAGCAAATTCCAATGTTGCTGGTTGAAAGGCAAGCATTGAATGCAGCCATGCAGGGTGAGAAGGAAGGAAGCCATCACATGCCAGAAATTAGAGGATTGTGCCTTTCAGAGGAACACACTGTCAGCAATATTGCTAGAAGGCCTAGGATTGGAGGTAATCATATCTTAGACATGTTCACTGAACCCAGAAAAATTACTAGAAGATGTGAAGTCATA